>CAWUFW010002754.1:1800000-2068212 GCA_963921515.1 Calotriton arnoldi
TTTTCACAGCAGGATCCAATACCTGCATTTGTAACACCCACAGCAGTTGTGCTTTGTAGCCAGCCCATATTTACATAGGGCTCACTGTGCACAGACTTTGGTTTTGCGCATATGCACTGTGGATTTCTTTTTTTCTTCAGGATTTACAACCCAAACATAAATGGAATTTTCAAAATATTTGCCTTATGGATCTGCACTCAGATATCCAATAGAAAAGGTCTGCTTCCTGGATTCTCAAATCTGCAAGTGGACATATACATTTTGAAATAAAAATAGGGTGGGGGGGGTTACTATTTCGGTAGATCTGTCCCTCTGCAATCCTCCATACATCTACCTTCTGGTCAGGTGCTGTTTCAGCTGCTGTTAAAATTCACATTTTGTCAGGATACTGGCTTGAGTGCTTCATATCCTGTAACAGCCTCCACAACAAGATATTTCAGCTGAAGTCGACCAACCACGTTGCTCTAATTCATGGTTCCTCTGCAGAGTTATGAACCTGCATTGGGCTAAAAAAACAGTTCTACCTCCTTCAATGACATCCCTTTAATTTTCCTTTATTTCTGTAAAGATATCTATAGCAAACAGGTATTTGTCCTCATTTCCTGGTTAGATTTTTGGGTTATGGGGTTTTTTTTTTTTTTGCAAAACCCACTATACATATTTTCGCCAAACCAAAAAAACTTAGAAGAGTGAGTTGGACAAAGCCACTTTACTTCATTCAAGTTTGATGAAAACTTGTCTTCTACTGTAGCTGAGTCATAATGGAAGTAAACATGAGGTGTAGCATCCTACAACTTTTGACCCCTTGACATATCTTGACAAAGCTCACCAGGAGCAGGTAAGTATGAGTGAAGCAAACTGTAGGAAAGCGTAATGCTATTTTATCATATTGCAGCAATATTATTAATGGCATTCTATAGAGAGTGCACTGTTACTATAACTACAAATTTGCAATTGCCTGCTATGTAATATATTGCGTGTGTGTATATTTATTGCACAGTGGCTGTCGCCACTGTTTTAGTTATATGCAAGTCAGAGTTTCCAAAGGAAGAGCATTTTTTGGGAACTACCCAGAGTTCCTAGCCTTATTTTGCATAATGTTGCGGCACTCTTAGCTTGTGAGTGTTTGGGTTTGATGTATACACTGAGTGCCCCCTTCTGTCTAGACAAAGCTATATTTCTATGATGAGCTCTAAGAGAATGAAACAGCACTGGCTAATCCTATAATTAAAGACTTTGCTGAAAAAAATGGCAAAGGGCTTTGTCGCTCCTCATGGATAGCACTGTGTTAATCCTATGCGTAACAACTCTGCTAGAAAATTAAACATTTGAGGTGGATACATTTACAGACAGTGTCGCTGATGTTGTAGATTAACTCCACCCAAAGCAGCTATCAATTATCTACCTAAACTTGGGCAATCCCCAGAATACTAGCCATGTTTTGCATATGGATATATAGATATATATAGAGCACAGTGGCAGCTGCCACTGTGTATTTATATGTAAGTCATAGTTTCCATAGGAAGAGCGTTTTTTGTTTTGTTAATAACTTTGGCACTAAATGACGAATCTTTACGAAATTCATCCACCTCAGCTCCTTACTGTAAAGTTTAGGGGTGATCTATCAAGCGGAGCAGAGAAAAAAGGAGTTCCAAAACACGTGTTTCCCCCATCAATATCAATAGGGAATTTTAAACAATGATACAGAAAAGACTGTTGAACAGAATTACACACAATTTGGCAGAACGCTAGATCTTTACCCAGGAAGTATGCTTTTTGTGATGTGGTGTAAATCTGTTCAGCTGTTTTTGAGAAATTAAAGTTAGAAAAATAGAGATATCTGGACAGTTGGTCTGGCACATGTCCAGCGGGACAACAAATTAAAAAACAGAGCTATCTAATTTGTCAAAAGATGATTTTTTTCCCATCTACCAAGGAATCTGATCACAGCATGAAGAAAAGTGTTGCAGCTGCCATTACAGGACATGGGGACTCATTTTCTGTGTCCTGGTGTTATTTTTAAAATTGCCCATATGGGGGCAAGTAGGGGAATCCTGACCCCCTATGTAAGGGTCCCAGAGGCAGCGCTTGGGCACAAATGATTATTTTTTTAGCGTGCCAGTCCCGCTGTACTCATGTAGGAGCTTTTGACCGCTCCCACTGGACCCAGCATGGCCCAAGCAGCAGCCAATGCGGACCCCTTGTGCGCCTACGGGGGTCCTGCAGGACCACAAATCATTTTAAAAAAAAGGAAAATGTGTGGTGGAGATCAGTGGGCAGTCAGGAGGTTGGGCACAGGGACTGGTCACGGGATGCATGGTCAAAGACTGTGTGCAGTAGAGGTTTGGCCGCAGACATATGGTTATCAGATCTTACTTTACATTTAAAAAAATTGAAATTCACTGAAAAAAACAAAGGTTAACGTGGAGTTACATATAAGTAAGGTAGTAAAATTTTAATTTATGCAAAAAAAAACCTTAGAAATTCGCTGAAAAAAAGAGATTAAAGTGGAGCTATACGTAGGTCTACTAATAATAAAATAATGTTTTAAAACCAAAAAACACTGAAATTCACCAGTTATATGTAAGTGATCTAAGTGTAATTTGCACCGCCATGATGCACTGCTTATGACCTCACATATTTCCTCACTGATGACATCTCAAATCTATGGCAGTGCAAGTTATACTTAGGTACTTTTCCCAGAGGGCCATCCCTAAACCTCAGCCCAAAACGAAAAAAGAAAACATTTTTGCACAGTCCTATGGGCCCAGCCTTAGCTCCTTGTAGTCCTGTGGGACTAAAAAAACCTTTAAAAAAGAAAAAAGAAAATGTCAACCAAGGGCCCTGCCTCCCCCGCTGTGTATGGCTGAAGGCCACCCTGCAGCCAATTCCCCCCTCTCAAGATGCATGGCCTTTGGCCGTGCACAATGAGCGGTTAGCCACAAACATATTATAATAAGATATTACTTTGTTACAAAAACCATAGAAATTCACTGGAAAAAAACCAAAAGTTAAAGTGGAGTTACATGTGAGGAAGGTAATAATATTTTAACTTATGTTAAAAAACTCACAAATTCACTGAAAAAGCACGACCATTTAAAAATCCTAAAACCAGGGAAAATCACCAGTTATACATAACTGACAAAAGTATAACTTGCACCGCTGTGATGCACTGCTTATGACCTCACATATTACATCCTTACATCTGAAATCTGTGGCGGTGCAAGTTATAATTATTTCAGTTATGTGAAACTGGGGATTTTCTCGGGTTTTATGGTTTTAAATGGTCGTGCTTTTTCCGGTGAATTTCTAGTTTTTTTTTTAAATGTAAGTTAAAATCTTTTTATCAGTGAATATATATTAAATAGTATTGTTTTCTTCTTTAATGCAGGCAATCAACAGGTCAGTATTTTCCATACATATTTGGCTGTTTGTGAAAAAAACACCTTTCTCAAGCCTACTACCCCAAAATAAACATGTAACATACAAATGCATAATGGGTAACATGCACAATGCTCCTATATTGCCATCTTGGATTTCTTAGCCTCGTGATGAATGATGTCACCAGAACCACTCATTGGCAATAATGGATTACAGTTGTCACGGGGGTGGGAATAGCTTCTGGATGACTGCTGGATTTTTCTATGTGTTATTCTATCCAGGCCATTTTTACAGCACACCACAGCAGATGATCAGTATCAAATCCTGAAAGAAGTTGAGTTTCAATTTTACAATCCCACTACAAATTACCATGACCCCAGAAAAATTTTAAAGGTCAGATACCGCCAAACAGGTGATAACCTTACACCAAACCAAGTCAGTGCAATCGTATGATATTCATTTATCGAACATATACATTTTACTTTAGGCCGTGCCTTGCTTCTTTGGTTTAGTGTTTCTGGATATGTTGGGAGTAGACAAAGCCATCAGAAGTCTTCAGAAGATGTCTGAGGTCATGGGATGAAAATTCTTCCCGGAGGCCATTTGAATTATGTGCCACTCCTTGCATGGCCACCATGAAGGCTTTATTACAATGATATTACATTTTAGCATGCAATTAGCGGCACTGGATTATCTTCAAGTATTAGAACTAAGATAAAGATGTTTTCTCATAAACTTCAACACTTTCCCTTTGCATATGAATAATGTTTTCACTTTTCTACACACTCTCACAGTTCAAGTTTGCCAGGCTCAACCACTTGAGTGACACTTTCTGGATGCGTCCATTAGCACCTGATATCATTGTTACTTGAGGAGAAAAATATTTTTCCTGTCCTCTCTGCCCTTAAGTCTTTCTAAAATGTATGTGTTGGAAAATAAAGGTCAAGTGGGTAGGTGAGTAGTAATAAATAAATGATTATTAAAGATGAGAATATAATCTTCTGAACGATGCTATCTGATTGGGGTTTGAGTTGTGTCCTAACAGTCCCTTAAAGAACTCCTGTATATTTGTATCTTATAACCTATGTTCCCTTCCCTCTTAGGTGCGCGCTTGTGCTCCCGTGCACATGCTGCCTCCCTGCTGCGCACAGAGTCTGAGAGTGCGCATTTAATAGTCAAATGGGATCACAAAGCAATTATCACCCTGAAATGGGCCATTAATTCCATTAAACTAAGGCGCTCAGACACTGAACTAAGCACTACTTGAACAGTTCTCTGCTGATTTAGGACTGTCTCACACCCCTTATCAGGCCTCACAAAAGATAAACAAATGTTTAAATAGTGTGCCTTTGCAATGCAGGTACTGACCCCTGCTTGGTAACATTTAATTTTCCTGTAAGTGAGCCCAAATCACCCTTTGTCTGGTACAGTAAAGTCCTGTGCAGGTTCTATTACACAAACTGCTAAAAAATACACATTTTGTCATCAACAAAATAATGTTTATGGGCCCTGTACGCATTTGATGTTTCTCTCAGCTCTCTCTACCACTGGGCCTATGAACATGGTAAAATCAGGCACTATTTCTAAATGGAGAAAAATTGTATTTTATAGGTTTAAAAATGTTGACCAGTTTTCCTTAAAGCACATAATCGTTACTGACTGAGTCAGAAAATAAAAAGTACATTGTTCTAAAAAGACAAGAAAACCAAATAGTCTAATAGTTCTGGCCTTGGCGAGCTAGTGCAATGGTCAATTAAAAGATATATATATATCCATCCCGTAATTGCATGTGATACAAAAATAAACAGAAGAAAAGAGTTACCACCCGAGTTGCCAGCCGTATGATTGCAAAAATAATTTTATAATTAAGAAAATAACCATTGCATATAATTTTAATCAAGCAGTAGCAATATTTCGGAGCTGGCATGTGTACATAGTACAGATCTAGGGGCCCTTTTCAGTTGTTATGTAGATAATGGGAACGTGTGATTCTTATTTGCACAAAGAAATGGACTATTGGGTTTGAATTGCAGCAACCTGAATACCTATTTTAACCACACATGGATTTAAAATTCAAGATAATGAATGGAAAATAAAAAGTATTGTCAAAGGAAAATATATTGGTGCACCAGCCCTGTCAGTGAAACACCATTCTTTTAAAGTAGATGTGCACATGTGAACAGGCAAAATTATGCCAGTCTCATTGCAAGCGAGCTAGTGGTTGCAGTGGGCTGACCCATTGCCCTTTGCTGAATGCTGTGGTGGGTGAAAATAACATGAATGAGAGCGGAACAGACCAACTGATTAAGAGGTATGACTCAAAGTCAAAGTATGCTATGCTATGTAAAAGTAACTTATACAGCCCCAGTACACAGAAGTTTCTTCGTACTATAATAACCTAACTGTAGTGACAATGGCAGAGCTAATTTAAGAATAAGTATATTTTCAAGCATAATAAGTGAAGATTTCAAATTAATGGATAAGGGTAAAGAAGTATTATTCCTACTGTCTGCAATTGAGAAGGTGCTGTTGCCGATGATGACAGTTCTAGGGATTGAGAAGAAACTTAACATTCGACCTTCAACTCAGGGGGTGCCTGTCCCAGCAGAATTTGCATGCAATAAAATGTGGGAAGTGTCGAAAAACAGCTCTATGCACTATGAACTTAATAACAATTCTTTAATTTATTTATTTGAAAAGTTTTTTAAAGCGCAAACATGACCCATACGGGTATCAGAGCGCTGTACAAAGTGGCGTAAGTAAGAGTACATCAACAAAATGGAACAAATTAGATAACTTAACAACCATAAGGTCAAAGGAGGGCAAGGGGAGTCAGCCAAACTAGTAGAACCTGTAAAGTTTCAGCAGATCAAAGTAGATCAAAAGGACAAGTGAGAAGAAACATAATACCAAATGAAACAACACGATAAAAAGAGTATCAAGACCGGAGAAAGAAGTAGATTGAGATGGTATCCGGGTTAATGCTGTTGCTGGTCATTCAGGAGTAGCCATTTGACATGTTTTTTGAAAGAGGCAGTAGATGGGTTGGATCTTATCTCGGGGGGGGAAGAGCGTTCCATATTCTTGGAGCAAGACCAGAGAAAGCACGATTGTATGTTCTTTTGTTATTGAATTTGGGAAGTTTCAATAAAAGGGTGTTAGAGCTTCTTAAGTTCTGACTCGAACCATATAGCTCAAGTTTTTTGCCAGGTAAACGGAGGTGTTGTAATGAATAGCTTTGTGCGACAGGCAAGCTATCTTGAACCGGATCCTAGCTTCAATGGTCAGCCAGTTTAGTTGAATTAGGTCTGGCGTGATGTAGTCATGTTTTCTGGAGCTATGGACCGTAAGCCTATGTAGTTGTTTTAAGAAAGGCAAAATATTATGGCATTTTGGAACCTTGCAAATCAAACAGGCAGCCACATTGTTTCAGTAATTTGTCACCGTCTGATAAGAGTCGCACTGCCATGAGGGGGCGTGGCCAGCAGCCAACCAAGATGGCCGCACCTTGAGAAAGCTCCGGCGAGCACCTGCTAATACCCCCAGAATTATCCGTTACCGCACATTACACTGTAACCGGAGGTTCTTGGCTCCACGTAGGGCATTTTGGCGAAGTTTGAGGGCACAAGATTGACAAGTGGCCGCGGACTCGGTGCAGGAGCTCGCAGTCGGTGAGTGCGGCCTGGCGCCAAAGTGGGCCGTAGTGACTGCAGGACAGGCGAGCACACAGAAACTGCGTTCTCCGGTCCCCCGCTGCGTCAGGGAGACGTGAAAGCGGCGACCCGTGGGCTGAAGCGCCGGAGAGCAAAGAGATGCACATACGGAGACGCAGCCGCTCTGAGTGAGGAAAGCGGTGGGCGGTGCTCACCGGGAGCACCATCGGGCTGTTCAAACAATGGGAGCCTGCTGGTGATCACCGCACTTATCAAGCAGCCCCGAGTAGGAGGTAAACTAGAAGTGGAGCCCCTCCGGTGAGTGCCAGACAGAGTGGATTAAGCGGCCTCGTGTTGGGGAGGTGTCGGCAGGAGGCGCTACGGTGTGCCGGCCACGACCCGCTGCAGCTGCGATCGCGGAGACAATTATAATATTGAACTGGCAAGAGGGCAGCTACTAAAGCAACCCATATGGCCTGTAGGGCACGAACTGGATATGTGATCACGATTGGCCTGAATACTACCAGCAGAGATCCCGAGCCTAGAGGCTGACCTGCAAGACAGGCTCATACACAGGCAGTATTGAGCCACCCGTGGCGATAATAAATGAGCAGGGCTGATGTTAAAGTTGGAGACAGAGGATAAAAGGCACAGTCTCTACGCCGGCCCAAGACAGTAGAGACATTAGCTTGTCCGGTATTGAAAGACCCGCATTCCCACAGCCGCGCAATAGAAGTGTGACTGGCCGGTTCAGAGCCAGAGGCAAAATAGACTGACCCCTTTGACAGTAACACAGTGGAAGTGAGAACTCCAAGGTGGTTGGTCATTGCACTAAACAGTTGCTCGACGAAAGCAAGGCAAGTGACCGAGAGGAGGGAAACGGCCCCAGTCCACCCGAAAGGAAGGGAGAAAATGGCAACCCACAAAGGTGCAAAGGTGTCGCTCCAAACAAAATTGGATAAATGTACCCACCCCAAAACGGACTCCCTGGTGGAAGAAGGAGAGGAGCAACGTCAGAAGTCAGGAGCGGGGAAGGCAGCCCCACACTACAGGACTTAATGGTTGCCATTCAGGTAGTCCGCTCAACACTTGAAACCAAGATCGACACAGTGGCCTCGGAGGTATCGCTGATGCACGTTGGCCTTCGAAACCTGGGATCCCGAGTAAAAGCCGCTGAGGACTATATAACCGCACTCCAAACGACTACTAAAGAGCTCGAGACACATGTGGAACAGCTCCAGGCCACAGCGACATCCCTTGAAGCACTACTAGAGGACTATGAAGGGCACGCACGTAGAAACAAAGTTCGTATTTTGGGGGTACCAGAGAAAGCAGAGGGCCCATCAACTGATTTGTTTGTGGAGGAACTCATAACAAAACATTTGCAGCCCCGGCATCTCTCTAACTATTTTTCTGTGGAGCATGCCCATCGAGTACCGGGGGTCCGCCGCGACCCGGTGCACCTCCCCGCCGCATACTGGCGAGGATTTTTAATTTCAGAGATCGAGATACCATATTGCAAGCTGCCCGCTCCTCACCTCCATTACCCTATGAAAACGCCACGATAACCTTCTTTCCAGATTTTACGGTCAAGGTCCAGAACCTAAGGCGCTCATATCTGGAAGTTAAAAACCGGCTACGTGAGAAAGAACTGAAATACGTGATGCTCTCTCCTGCCAAGCTCCGAGTGGTGGCGGAGGGGAAAGCGTGGTTCTTCGACTCTCCCGAGGAGGTGTGGGACTGGCTGGACAGCTGGAGAAAGCCGGGAGACAACAGAAACCACTCCTGCCGACGGCGGGGTGAGAAGGAATGGCACCAACCGGGATGGCAACGAAACGGAGAGACAGAGATGGCCGATAAACGATTTACCGAAGTCCTGCACCTGCTCAATGTTCAGATCCCTCAGGTGGGCGGCGATACAAACCGAGACTGAGATACTTGCATAAGCCACTGTCAATGAAGGACCAGTAGTAGAGTAAAATGGCGCCCAACACTGTTTGTGACCCTATCGACGAGGAAGGACACTCTGGATTTAAGCGACTCGAGATCCCGGAAATGATAAGAGAACTGCAATTGAGTCGATTTGAGATCAAATTAATCGTAAATATACCAATGTGCTGTGGTAACACTCACTATGTGTTTGGTGGAGGCTCTAGCGAGTGGGAGATTGGTTGGTCACACTCCCCGACACTGAGAAATGGGGTACAGGGACTACAGACACTCTGCAAAGTTGGGGGGGTGGGCAGTTTCGCGTCCACATTGCAGGGAAGCAGGGACGGGGGAGGTAGGGGATAGTTTTGTTCTGGGGGAGTTCCAGTTTAGTAGATACGCTTCACGGATAGCTAACACAATACAGCAGGCCGCACACCACAACCACTCGAGAGACACGATACAGGGCACTACCCTGACCATCTCGAGAATGTGTAGCGGGTTATCCACTGACCGATCCCCTCGAGTCAGTGAAGGGGAGATTGTCGAACCCCGCAAGGCGGTCATGCCCTTGATCATATCTCCACACAATCCAGATGCAAGATACTGTAAGTAGAGGAATATCCCCCAGTCAGCTTGTGATTCTTCCCTGGAATGTAAACGGATTAGGGGACAAAATTTTAAGGGGGGTGGTATTGCAATATATTAAGGGACGGGCACCCGATATTGTCCTGCTGCAAGAAACTCATATACAGGGTACGTCCTATTGTGCACTCAACAGATGGGGCTATAAGCTAGCTGCACACGCGGGGTACACCAGAGATTCAAGAGGGGTGGGTATCTTACTACGCAAGTCCCTTCCATTTACAGTACGGGCTGTGACACATGACCCACTCGGGCGTTTTGTGACACTGTCAGGGAACAGGGACGGTAGGCTATTACATATTATGTCGCTATATATCCCCCCATGGCTTCATTCCCCCAAGCTGGCTGAGTTGGGTGCTCATTTAGTGAAACTACCACAGGGTGAACTATTAATTGGGGGGGATTGCAATGCAGCCCTAAATGGAGAAATGAATCGTTGGCCAATCAGGCAAAAAGACAGTTCAGGAAAAGCACTGGCCGAGGTCCTGTCAGCATTCGGCCTTGTAGATATGTGGCGTGTACGCAATCCCTCTACCCGACAATATACCTTCCACTCAGGTGTGCATGGAAGTCTGTCTCGAATAGACTATGTTTTCGGGTTGGTAGAGCAGCTGTCACAATTTCAGGAGACAACCCTGCTCCCAAGGGGCATTTCTGATCACTCTCCAATCAGTGAAACCTATGGAGACACACCCCTAATTCGGGGAACTCCCATATCACTTGATCCAGAGTATCTCAAAATTCCATCTATTAGGGAAGACTTATTGAAAACATCAATTAATTATTTTGAAGTAAATAAGGGGTCAGTAGATTCACACCAAATCCTGTGGGAGGCCTATAAGGCTGTAATCAGAGGTCAGGGAGTCTCCTTGATTTCCGCTCACAAGAAGGAAAAGATAAGGCAGCTCACGTTAGTAGAAGAAGAGATTAGGCAGCTGGAATCAGAACTGGTGTGGTCGGATACCCCGGACGGGCAACATAGTCTACAGATCAAGCAGAAGGAATATAGAGACATAGCCGAGGAGCAGGCCAGAGCGCATTATCGGGCGACCTTGCACCGACTCTACGAACTGGGTGATAGAGCGAGTAAATTGCTGGCATGACTAGACAGACGGGAGCAGGCCTCTGGGTGGGTATTCGAAGTCACTTCAGAAGTGGGGGAGCTGATCAGAGATAGGCAGGAAATTGCAGATACCTTTGCAGCCTACTACCAACAACTGTATACGTCATCAACTCAAATTACCCAGGTTGAGGCACGGGAACTCTCGTCCACTCTCAATGTACCCTCCCTCGATAAGACAGATAGAGACAGTCTAGAGCTGGAGCTTACAGAAAGCGAAGTGACACAGGCGATTCAGGCATTGAAAACTGTGAAAGCAATGGGCCCCAATGGCCTGCCGATTGAGCTATACAAGTTGACGGCCTCCACAACGGCACCGTATTTATTGAAAATGTTTCAGGAAAGTATCAAAGTGGGGAAACTACCTGAGAACCAGAGACTTGCCAATATTGTCGTGATTCATAAAGATGGCAAGCCTCCAGACAACTGCACGTCATACAGACCGATCTTTCTGCTTAACGTAGAGGTGAGGGTCTTAGCCAAGATCCTGGCGACTCGCCTGGCCCCGTTGATGCATAAATTAGTTCACCCTGACCGATCAGGATTCATGCCAAATAGAAATACGACGCTCAACCTCAGACGACTCCATGGAGTGCTGGGAAGAGCCGAAAATATTAGGGAGGAGGCGGTAGTAATATCATTAGACGCTAGGAAAGCGTTTGATATGATAGAGTGGCCCTTCCTATTTGCCGTCCTAGAGAGGATGGGCTTTGGGGATGGTTTCGTGGCATGGGTCAGGCTCCTATACTCTGAGCCCCTGGCGCAAGTGATAGTGAACGGGGGACGGTCATCAATTTTTAGACTCCACAGAGGTACTAGGCAGGGCTGTCCCCACTAATATTTGCCCTGGTGTTGGAGCCCCTAGCTGTATGGATACGGGGCGATCCACTTATCAGAGGACTTAAGTGGATGGTAGATTGGGAGGATAGACTCTCCCTCTACGCAGATGATATTTTCCTCTATTTGGCTAAATCTTACTCTTCCTTACACAGAGTGCTACATTTTTTCGCCCTATACCAACAGCACTTAGGATACACCATAAATTGGGATAAATCTCTCTCTTATATATATTTTGTGGGGTGTGAATCCGAGACTTCCTAGAAACTGTGCGGCCCGGGTGGTGACAGAAGGATTTAGGTACTTAGGAATCTATGTAACCAGGGACCCAACAGTGTTCTATAGCCGAAATTTAGACCCCCCGCTACGCCGTCTGCAAGAAGACGTGCGACATTGGAGGACATTACCTTTGTCACTGTTGGGCAAAGCAGCCCTTTACAAGATGATGGCGCTTCCCCGCTTTATATATCTATTACAAAATACACCATACCTGGTCTCCCCGGGATACTTCAAGGCGGTAGAGGCGGAGCTAAGGACACTCCTCTGGGACGGAGGAAATCCGCGGATCGCACTAAACAAACTGACCAGGAGCTGATACGATGGGGGGATTGCGCTCAGACAAGATAACCTTAGCTACGCCACTGTGAGATACTAGAGGCCTGGGATTGCTGGGGAACCAACCGGCGTTCGATAAATGGGACTTGATTGGTCTCTCCAAGGTGGGTGACCTCTGGGCGGGGGGGAAGGTTAAACCCTTTGCCGACCTTAAAAAAGACTACGAGTTGGTTCCCATGGAGACCTTCCAATACCTCCAAGTTAGACATGCACTGCACCAAGCTATCCCGAGAGATACAGATCTTCCAGCCTCTTCCCCTTTGGAAGATAGGCTCTTAGACGATTATCTTAGTGAGAAGGCAATCTCGCTAACTTAGCGGAAGATATTAATTAATTCCCTGGGTACGTTGGAGAAATTGCGATCCAGATGGGAGGAGGACGTGGGGAAGCTGGATGACGAGGATTGGCTGGAGGCACTCGCATTCGCCCCGAGAGGTGGCTATCCGGTCTCGATTACGGCTGATCCAACTGAAACTATTCCATAGGACATATTATGCACGTACCACACTAGTTAAAATGAACAGACTTGACTCTGCACTTTGTCCCAAAAATTGCGGCCAAGAAAGTACCTTTCTACATCTATCGTGGACCTGCCCTAAGATAGGAGAATACTGGAACAAAATCGCCACACACATGCATCAATTATGCGGCAAGGACATGGTGATATCACCCCAAGAGTGCCTATTAAACATTTGGGGTAAAACGGACCTAACAATGGGAGAGAAACTTTGGGTCACACTGGGCTTTATGATAGCTAAGCGTAACATTGCGCGCAAATGGGGGGCCGAGTCCTGTCCTGTGTTTAACGAATGGGCAAATGACATGGACTGGTGTATGCAAGCAGAGAGGGTGGTCTACGAGAGTAGAAGGTGCCCGCACAAATGGACAAAGATCTGGGGGAGATGGAACGAGAGTAGAGGGATGCTCTGTCTGCCGATTAAAAATACCTGCCTACCCGAGGACACAGCAGAGGAAACATACTAATACTGTGTTGAGTCCTTGCGATCGGCGGAAGGGTTTTGTTGTTAAAATAAGAAGCTGCATTTGTCTGTATATCACAAATCGAAAAGTGAATGTCCTGAAATGTATACGACATGTCTTTTGTAAGCTTATGCTAATTGAGATGGTTGTCACGGTCTTTGGTTGCGTATAGTTTCAAAATAAAAATAGTTTTCCAAAAAACAAAAAAAGAGTCACACTGCCATAATCGAGGCGAGACTGAACATATGCATTGATCAGAGGAGCATAAAATGTATTATGTGTGACTGGGAGAGTGCTGATGTCAGTTCCGTTTTTTCCGCGCCTTTGACGCATATTGGTTTTTCAAAATCCCCATAAGGGATTGTCATTTTTCGCCATTTTCTTCATTTTAGAAATCCAGTAGGTGCAGTTTTTCTCAGAATGTCACCAAAGGGGAAGTACAGTTTCAAGCCTTGCAAAGAATGTGACAGTCAGGTGTCTATTACTGAACTGCATGACATTTGTCTTTGGTGTTTAGGATCAGACCATGATGACATTGCCTGTTCTAGCTGTCAGAAGATGAATTTGAATTTCCTGAAGTAGAGGGAATTCAAAATGTTCATGGCCAGAGATGAGTAGAGAGGTTGTATAGGTCTTTGCCAAGATCCCGATCCCGCCGTCTCTTTCTTCAAAGTCGGCCAAGTAGAAACATAAGAAGAAGCAACAATATGAGTCTCGACGTGGATCATCAAAAGGTATGTTCCCGAGGTCAGTGTCAGTGCAATCTAACTGCAGGAGGATTGGCAGGAGGTCATGCCAGCACTATCTCTGGTGCCTCAACCAACATCGCCTTCAATGCCAGTGCCTCTTCCAACTCCAGGGCTTGTGGTGCCGGACACAACACAGGCTTCAGATACAGTTCCTTGATCCCAACAGAAACAAGTGCACCCAGACTTTCCAACTCTGGGTACAGATCTCAATCAGTTCCTGAACTCTATTTTCAGTATTTTTTAATAGGGTGATGGTTCCTTCTGGTGTGCATGAGGCCCCGTGGGTCCTCTAGCTTACTCCCTGAGAGACTTCTTGATATCTTACCAGCGGGTGCCATTTATGACATTCATGCCGAAGGCCCAAATATACTGGTCGACTCCGGCGCTGATGGATGTTGCCTGGAAGAGGACACAGTCTCTGTTGGTGATTCCTTCCTCAGGGGTTTCACCACTGCTGCAATTGATGCCACTGGCACCAACTTCATCTACACCAGTGTCTCATGCTTTGAAACCTGGTGCCATTATTGGCATCTCCTGCTTCATTATAGACGTCACCGACACCGATGACCAATGCACCTCAGCTTTTTCTAGAGGCTCTCCCTCCGCATTCTTCCTCTTAGGTACCTAAACAAAGGTCCAGGAGAAAAACTGAAAGACTGGTTGAGGAAGAGCAGTTTTTCTTTGGGGAGCAAGATCCCCAAGATGAAGAAGGAGAGACTGCTGACCAACTTTCAGTGTACCCAGACTTTAAAGGGTTAAAGGATGTATTCCACCTACAGAAGTCACAACATATCATATGATCATATGTAAAGCTGCAGCAATGTTGAATCTTCCGCTCCCTACTATGGAGCTAAAATCGAATATTCTTACTGAGGTGCTCCACTCTTCTTTGCAGTCCTCTGAGCCATTACTCCCTTTCAATGAACCTTTGATAGAACCTATTTGGGTATTTGGCAAAAATCAATGACAGCCACAGCTGTTTTAAGACCAATAGCCAGACGCTATAAACTAGCTCCTGGTGCCCTTTCTTTTTATTATCACATCCTACACCAGAACGTTTGGTTGTCCAAGCCTCATGTTCTTCAAAGCTAACCCCAGGTTTATTTCCCACCTCCTCTGCAGATACAGAGTCCAGGAGAATGGATCAGTCTGCAAAAAAGATATTCTCTTCTGGAAGCATGGCTCTTAAGTCTACCAATGCTACCTGCCTACTGGGTAGGTACATTCATGCCCTTATGGATTTAGTGCAGTCTGTTATACCTTAATTGCCTGAGGAGGTGCAGAGTCATTTCTCAGAACTGGTAAATGATGGACAGGCTGCAGCTCCCACGTTATATAGACAGGGCTGGATACTGCTGATTCTTTGGCAAGGACAGTGGGCACTTTGGTTTTTGTGCGTAGGCTTGTGTGGCTGAGGGGTTCTGCTTTTTCACAGGATGCACAGAACACGCTTACGGATTTACCTTTTGATGGGCCTCGCCTCTTTGGAGCTAAGGCTGATTCTGCCATGGAACATTTTAGGGACAGTAAAGCCACAGCTCGTTCCTTGGGCCTTCAGTCTCAGCCAAGGGATTATACAGAATTCAAGACGTTTTGAGGCTTTTCCAGAGGTTTTTCATTTCATGAACACCAACAATATAGTTAACAGCAACAATAGCAGTCATCTAATCTCCTCTATACGAGCTAAAGAGGGTATGGTGCCAGTGGGCTCTTCTCCTCCCTCCATCTTCCTCCTCATCCTCTTCCTCCTCTGCAACAGCACAGGAAAGCAGACCTAGTTTTTTCATTTTAGAGCATGCTTTACCGGTGGGAGGACGGGTGTCCCAATTTCTACATCAGTGGAGGCCCATAACATCAGAACTTTGGGTGATAAGTATTGTGAAAAAGGGGTATGCCCTACCCTTCCAAGAATTTCTTCCACCCTTTCCTTCCCGGATACATTCTCTTTCCTCAGATCATCTTCGGCTCCTCCAACAGGTGGTCCAACCCCTACTCCAACAAGCCACAGTGGAGTTGGTAACAGAGCAGGAACAGGGTCAGCGATACTACCCATGCTATTTCCTGATTCTCAAGAAGGATGGTCATTTGCGTTGATCCTGGGCCTCAGGATTTTGAACTGGTTTCTCAAACAGGAAACGTTCGAGATATTGACCCTAGCTCAAGTTCTTCTTGTGTTGAAGATGGAAGACTGGAAGGTGTCAATTGCAGGATTCCAACTTCCACATCCCCATTTTGCAGTCACGCAGGAAGTATTTATGCTTCACGCCATCTCCCTGTGCCCTCCTCTCTCTCTCTCTCTCTCTCTCTCACAGAGCAGACCTTTTCTTGCAGATGCAGGGGAAGGTTCTATACCCCCACCTCCAGAGCCTGCACCTACATGTCTGGAAATTGAACAGGGTAACCTGAGTTCGTTTTCACTACTCTTTGAAGTGGTGGATGTTATTTTATCACATTCATAAGACACGCCACCAAATCTGTTTATGGTGGCAAATGAACAGCATTTGGTAAATGGTATGATGATAATTTGTTAGATCCTTTAAAAGCTCATTTGTCTGATATTTTGTGTTTGCCCTCTCTTTAGCCCAGCAGGGCTGCGCATTTGCCACAGTTAAAAGTTATTTATTATACATTTGGCTGTTATTTGTTTACCAGATCAGCCTTCCCAATTTAAATCTCGTATAGTGTTGAAATTCATTAAGGGGCTTTTAAATAAATAGCCTCCCACTCCCTTCATTATTCCTCAATGGGATCTTAATTTAGTTCTTACATACCTGATGTGTTCCCCGTTTGAACCCCTTCACAGTTGTCATTTGCGGCTGTTGACATTTAAAACTATTTTTCTTATTACCATCACAGCTGCCTTCCTGTCGAAAGTGGTCACTCCCTTCCATTTGGGTCAGTCCATCGCCCTTTCCACATTCTGTCCACCTCTCCATCCAGCTAAAGAGGAGGAAAGGCTTCATCGGTTGGACTCCAAAAGAGCTGTCAGTTATTGCATGGACAGGACACATGAATTGAACTCTTTGTGGGGTACATTGGAAAAATGAAAGGGAAGGCAGAACACAAGAGGACTCTTTTGAGATGGGTTGTCCTCCGCATCAAAATCTGTTACAGCATGGCACACAAGGAGCCCCTTAAAGGTAATCGTGCTCACTCAACTATTACTAAATCTTCTACCGCAGCCTTAGCTAGAGGGGTGCCATTGGCAGATATTTGTAAAGCAGTAACTTGGGCCTCGCTTCACACTTTTGCAAAACATCATTGTTTGGATTCTAAAGTGAAGAGGGATGGTCACTTTGCTCATTTTATTTTACATAATATTTTGGTTTAGATAGTCATGCACTCACCTCTGGGTGTGAGACTGCTTGGGGATTCTATTCAAAAGGTGAGGAATCCGATGGTAGCTGTATCCATTAGAAGAAGAAGTTAGTTCAATAACACTATGGTGATTGCAGTATCTCCTTGTGGATTTCTCACCGACCTACCCTCCTCCCTGTTTCATGATTGTATATAACAATGGAGCCCACTAATGTATATTCAATAGATATTTGTATGTTAAAGCTGTTATTGTAATAAAAACTGCACCTACAATTTTGATGTTAGTTCCATCCGTTTGTCTGGAAGGCAAGTAAAAACTGGATGGAAACTGACGGGGGCGATTTATGGGTCCAATGACGTTATGTAGTGCCACGTGCAGAGCTGTGTTTGAGCCAGCTCCCCCTATCCCCATGAGAGACCAATCAAAAAGTTTCAGTTCCAAGCTGGTGCTTGGGATATTCAAAAGGGGAGGAATCCGCAGGCAGATACTGTATCCAGTGTCAATCAAAAAGGGGGGGAGAGCGAGGAAAGGTCCGGGGACTTCCCTATCCCCAAGTCTAATGTACAAACAATGTGGACGTACCCACTAGATAAGGAAAAGGTTTTGGACTCACTGTAATAGTAAACAGTGCCGAAGAACCATTAGGTTTTATTAAAAGACCCCTCACACACCAACCTGGTTGGTGTCATGCTTCATCATTGGGGTCCCAATCGGGTGGCCGAGTGCCGCCCGGTTGTGCTACGACGCCTGATTACAGCAGAGCTGGTGTGGTGTATTGGTGTGATGTAATAATGTGCAGGTTAAAAATATCTCTGGGAATCCTTGCCAAATGTGTTTATTTGTGGCGGCACAGGATATGTTAAAATCCAAGAGCGTAACTAATAGAGTGATTTTACTCGTAGTTGTCTGTAGTAGGTCTACATGTTTCAGCCCAGCCGGGACCACGGGAGACTGAAATAGGTTGTAGCGGGTCCACCGTCTTGATTGAAGTGTGACTACAGACGGTACCCCTCCCGGGCCCTGATACGCTGCCAAACACTCCATTTTAGTGTTCCCTCAAGTGGGGTCGTAAGTATCGACACCACTCTATTTTTCCAACACACCTTAGCTGAGAATTCACTATTCACATGGCCAGATTTTGCCACTCACTCACATTTTTCACACGGTCCTGATGAAAGCCCAATTTATACCTTTTTTTCCTGGGCTGAAACATGTAGACCTACTACAGACAACTACGAGTAAAATCACTCTATTAGTTGCGCTCTTGGAATTTAACATATACTGGGCCGCCACAAATAAACACATTTGGCAAGGATTCCCAGATATATTTTTAACCTGCACATTATCACATCACACCAATACACCACACCAGCTCCGCTGTAATCAGGCGTCGTAGCACAACCGGGCGGCACTCGGCCACCCGATTGGGACCCCAATGATGAAGCATGACACCAACCAGGTTGGTGTGTGAGGGGTCTTTTAATAAAACCTAATGGTTCTTCGGCACTGTTTACTATTACAGTGAGTCCAAAACCTTTTCCTTATCTAGTGGGTACGTCCACATTGTTTGTGTAGATACTGTATCCACCCAACAAAATGTTACCGCAGGTAAGTAACTGTAGTGAATAAATGCAGGTCCGATCCAAGTAGTTTCGATGTAAGTTTATTCAGGATAAGATGTTACAGCGTAGAGCCCCACCAGTAGCAGCCTTCCTGCTGCTCAGCCCATCCACCAGCTGACTCATACACTCACCAACATTCCACTCACCAACATTCTCTCACCACAGTCACCCTGGCTGAGCAGCAGGTATAACACATCTCCATTCTTTATAATAATTATAGAAGGACTCTAAATAGAATAACAATGAAGTCTGATGCAAGCAAAGAATGGCATAAGAACAATAGCATGCAACAGAATGACATCAGAACCATTGCCACACATAAACAAAATAGCAACGATCTGAAATGTCAGCATGAAGATAAGGGATGGAAAATATCATGCTTCAAGAAATAAAAGAAAGAGAAAAAGAAACACAAGTGCTATAATAAGAATACACTCATGCACCATCTCCCTTTCTACCACAGCAAAATACAAGCACTACTACACCGCAAACCACAAACAAACCCATATACCTTAAACATGCCAGCTGGCCAGGCAAACATGAGAAAAGTAAATAAGGTGCCAACCACAGGTGCGGTAGGGAACCATTCTAACCATAACCATGAAGCTGTGGAAAAACATTCCACAGAAAACTAACGGCATAAAACTTGCCCTCCACCCTTACCCGTAGTAAGAGTGGTACGTGTGGAAGGGGCTTCACACGGAACAAGAACAAGTGCACAACTCAACCAAATAGTAGGAGAAACAGCAATCCCTAGGAAAAACACTTATTCTTGAAAAATCCAGCTTGAACTTAGCCCTTCACCCAAGCCCGAAGCATGGGTGGAAAGTGTGGAATAAAAAGTCCACACAAACCCAGTAAAGGACACCAATCACTACCAAAACGCTACATCCAAACAAGTAGTGATAGAAAACAGCACACACTAGCAAAAACGCATACTCTTAGCAAACCTGGCTTTAACACAGCCCTTCACCCAAACCCAAAGTTTGGGTGGTACGTGTGAAAGAGCTCACACGGAACTTGTAAAAATGCACTGAAAAACTCCAAACACCAGTAAAAAGGCAAAATTCACCTTGAACCCATAGCATAAAATAGCACCCTTCACAATACGTTAAGAAAATGAGCACAGCACAGCAAATGACAATAAATAAGTGATCTGAGGAAATAAGGAAACAAAGCGATCAACAATAAGTTATTGACTCCACTCACTGTTCAAACACTGCAAATATACAAAAAAAAACACCTTGCTAAATACCAAAGCATAAATACTAGCATACTCAAAAAAAAAAAAAAAGAATATGGGGCACAGGGAAGCAAACCAAGCACCGCACGGAATAGCACAAGACAAGGGCTACAACACACCCAATAAGAATATGGTGTACCTGGCAGGAAACTTAGTAAAATAGAGCATGACTAATAACACCCATGGCAGCAAGGATAAGCACAGATAGAACAAAGTACATCACTTCATGACAGCAAGTACGTTGCATATTGAAAGGTAGCAAGCACTTCATGTGACAAGAGAGAATAAGAAAAGAAAATAATAGACAACTCATCACTGCAAAAGGAAACATAAATACTTGCTAAACCTCGGCAACCCCAGACAAACAATGTCTGAAGCAGACCTGAAGAGCGATGTCTCACTCGAACACATTGCAGAAGGAGCATTGAAACAACTTCACCATTAGACTCCTTCCAAAAGGAATAAAAATGTACATTTCACACTCCTTCAAATGACGTAACATACTGCACAAATGTAAAACAGGGCACTGAAGTTTTCGTCCATCGCAGTGTAGAACCCGGTGATGCACGCTGCACACAACGAAACAGAAAACGCCTCACCAGTATTCTTCATTTATCCGCTTTCAGTCCACAAGTTGAAAGCTGGACAGCAACCGGGAACACAGTTGTAAAATCACCATGGGTTTGAACACCGGGTACAAAATGGAGGTACGCATGCGTAAGGAGCGCAGAGTGGCTCTGGGCTAGAGCGTGCACCAAGCGTTGCCGCGCAGCTATACTGACGCGGAGGGAGCGAGGAACGTCATAAAAGAAGATTTCTGGATCGTGGCAAGATGATGCTGATAGAAATCCGCAAGATGCCCAGCTGAAGGTAAGCGGGCGCGTGCGTCGTTTAACTCGTGCCACATTTAAAAAAACACAGTAACAGTTGAACTGCCACAGAGGACTCACCGGTAAATCATAGTCAACTTGACTAAAAAAACGTTCTTGCTGTCGGTGCCAACATCGATGTGTTAAAATGCCACAAACAATCTGCAGCACACATGCGACACAACTGCCACAATCCAAGTTTGATTTGCCACTGTGGGGTCCACTCCAGCAAGGCAAAAATTCACACACCCAGAATAATCGTGCAGCACACATGAAAGTTGTGCGCTTTACACAACGTGCCTCAGAAGAGTATAAAACCAAAATTCAGCTCACTGTCGGCTTTAACAGGTCCTACAACAAAGTGCTGAAAGTTTTCTTCCATCAATATCCAAATGTAATCACATCCAGCTGGCAGAGTGACACTCGTAGATGCGTGTAGGAATGCCCCAAACTATTCTGTTGAATTCAAGGTGAAAGCAGTCAGCACAAATGGTCAATTCATCATCAGCAGGCAGGCAAAAGATCAACAGAGACACTGCAGCTCCAGTAAATTTGAGACAGCCGCAGCAAGGACTGGCACACTTGGGTTGGGGCGACCGATCTCAAGGTCACTGGTGGGGCTCAGGGGTGCCAGATTGCTGTTAAATACACTGCTGTTAGATTCAAAAAAAGTTCCTTTACCTTGAAATTGCTTCAAGCTTCACATTTAAGTAGAACAATGTTTCCAATTGTCTTAGCTACCACCATCCAGATGCCATACGCAGGTTCTATACAAAATCGTCGCCAAAATGTAGTGAATAAATGCAGGTCCGATCCAAGTAGTTTCCATGTAAGTTTATTCAGGATAAGATGTTACAACGTAGAGCCCCACCAGGAGCAGCCTTCCTGCTGCTCAGCCCATCCACCAACTGACACACACACTCACCAACATTCCACTCACCAACATTCTCTCACCACAGTCACCCGGGCTGAGCAGCAGGTATAACAGTTACTTGTTCAATTGAGCGCTTCAGCACCTCACTTGTTAAATCCTGAGCCATAGATCTGTTGTTTGAAATCCCTGTCATTTGGGTTAATTGATTGATTGAATGATTGATGTAAAGCCCCCACCCTTTTTTACTGGTAGGAATGTGTGTCTCACAAAGTCACAAGGATCTCCCTTTTGTTACCTCCACCACGGTTTGCTTCAAAAGTTAGATATTAAAGCCCTACTGTACTAAGTTCTCCTAAAGACAAGAATGTAGAGTGCAACAGGGATTTGCATATTTGCCTACATTCCTATTTCTTACAATTTTTGGAGCACCAGAAGAATGAGGCTGTTTCCAGAGCTACACACACATTTACCAGACATGAACAAGCTGTGAAGCTAAGACCAGAGGGCAGAACGATGAACTATCATCCCAGCACTAGCCAGATGAATTTTAGATGCCTGTTTCCGTTTTGGCGTATTAGCACTGTAGCAGAGCTAGTGGAAGAGTATCATAAATAATAACATATGGAGTCACATTTCGGAATGTGGGCAGTGGGTGTATTGCATTAGATACCTAAATTCAGAGTGTTTCATAGGTTGCTTTGCCTTTGGGGCCACAGGGAGCACTGATACTGCTGAATGCAGAATGATGTTTGTTCACTGTGATTGGTTGCTTTACTTCTCTGAAACTGCCATCTTGAAATGGTGTTTTTAATAGATGCTGCACCAGTAACCATTCTAATACTTGGAAAATGGAGCACTATTGTAAGCAAAACTTCATACAGTGTAGGTTTCCACAATTTGCATACGTAACATAACTTGTTCTAATATGCTTATGATATTAATTCCTACTTAGAATTTTGCTTTGCAGACACCAGATGGTGAAAAATTAAGGGGAGTGCATATTTTCTAGGTGGGTGTGTTTCGTGAAAAATGTTTACCCTACTTGTGCCTTCAATTTGCTGAAACCGGTACACAGCCAAACGATAGGGGTGTTGATAGATCATCATTGGGCTTCACAACTACACCTCTCATGCAGCACATTGCTGCTAACTGGTTCAATTGGTGGGTGATGCACTCCGAGTGTAACTTTAAGGTAATTGTGTTGCTCAATTTCCTTGTGTGCACCAGGGTATCGCCTTCCGATCCTAGACTGTGGGTAAACAAATAAATCTGTTGCGCTCCCCACATCAGGGGGAGCATCCCCTCAGTGCACCACTTGAAACCCAGATAAGGGATGTATTTACATGACTGTATTCGCACTTCGATGGTGAACGGGATTTCTATACACACGTTCCCATGGCAGAGACTCAGATTACATGATTTTGGTAGATTGTTTTGATTATCGCAGTTAGTTCGCATGCATCAATTTCACCACGAGTGCACTCCGGCCTCGCATGCACGGGGAGGAATGTTCCTTTAGGCACTTTTTGTGTTTCACTCTGCCACATTCAACAATAGGAATAACCTCACCACGGTTCCATTAATAGGGTGTTCACCTAGGCATGCAATTTGGCACAAGCGGGTTGGCACTCACCACAGAGTTTACTAAACAAAACTCTGAGTTAACATCACGAGTGTCACATGATCTCATTACCTGTGCTTGAAGTTTAGTTTTTTATTTTTGCCATTTTCGTCACCTCACAGGTTTATAAGTACCCTGATGAAGGGCCCAACCCAAAATGCATAGGGATGTTTTGAAACAGTGGATGTTACAAATTTTGAAATTGAATACTCACACAAATACAACATTGGATACATTTGGAATGATTTGTATTTCATTGCCATTAAAATGGAATAAAACTCAAGAATTATACACAAGATTTTTTTACATGATGTGATTTTTGAAATAACTTTTTGAATAATTGAACTACATCCCTTATCTGGGATTCAGGTGGTAAAATGAACTGACAAGTTAGGTTTTGACAGGCCACCCGCAAATGTTATGTTTTCAAACGTCTGTAGCAACTAGCGCATTTAAAGTGGAGCTGCATGATATGTTACAGAAAGAGGGTTTGTAATTTCAAAGCTAAGCCAAGTAACCCGAGCATAGTTTCTATTCATCACAAGAAACAAGGTATTTGATTCATGTGCTTCGCAAAAAAATCAGTCAAATTGTAAAAATTGGGAAAGACTTAGGGTGAAAAGTGTTTTTCCATTGTGCAAAATAAATAAAAGTGGCAAGGGCAAAGGCATGGCATGGACATGTGACACCTACAAGGGACTTCACGGTCTGATGACAGGGGTGAGTGCACTGGACTAGCCCACTCCTTTCCTTTGCATTCTGGTGCATGTATTCCCCCATCATAAATGCAGGACCAGAGGTACTATTACGCATTGGAAAAAGAACGGTAGATGAGAGACTGACTGCTACCATAGGGCAGCGCCTATTTTCATCTTACACCTCTTGTCGTGGGTGGTCCCGGTCATTCACCTGCTGCCCTTCATGTTTGTAACCATGCTACGTTCATATATCTCTTGGTAAACCTTGTAAAGGCGTGGCATTTCCTCCCTGCACCTGTTATGTGCAAGTGTGGTCACTTGATTAGCACTGAACGGCTCTCAATGACGTTCTTGGCATATATTGTCCTCATCAACTTGTTTTTTCTTGGACCATATTTGCCGATGTGTAGGGACCTCATGCAAATCCATTTGTGATCTCAGATCACTAGCAATGTGATCTGCTGTAATTTTCATCGCACGTTCCTGTGCAGTAGGACAAAGGGATTGTTGTGGCTGGTGCATGCATGTCTATGCGCATGCAGAGTCTCGTGGGTTGTTTTTATTCAGTATGTGTTCGGAGTGCTAGAACGCCTAATAAAGAATGTGTTAGGGCAGTTTGAATTGGCATCTGAACTCGGAGGTCGCTACCACACCTACTGTACACTTTAGGTGAATAAAGCCTTTCCTGGATATCTCACGCTTGGAGTCTTCACTACAGGGATTCATTAAAAGTGTCTGAAAGTTCAAAATCCAGTTGAGCACTAAGTGCTACTGCGGAGAGTGCCCTGTATGGCTTTGCTTTAATAATCTTTCAGGTTCAAGGAATAATAGTTGTGGTCATTTTTTGGGAACATAAATTGTGTATGACACCCGTCTCACACCCAGCAGCAGAGACTTTTTGAACAGAGCCCCAACAGATTCTGAAGATGTCTCTGATATTTCTGTGCACAATATTTTGATATCAATGTTTAGAACCTGTCCCTCTTTGGAGAGGTTATGTCTTGTGTTCTGGAAAGAGCGTGTAGTTTGAAATGTTCCCATAGTGAAAACAGTCTTTTTGCTGTGTTGTCTTTTACTGTTATGTTTGCATCGAACCATCAAGAAAGTACAAGTCTGTGTCTATTGCATTAGCAGAGGTAAGTTGGCCTATCATTGGGTCGGTGAGCTCAGGTGGAGGGTGAGGGGCGTGCTTGTCATTGTGTGAGGACTCTTTGCTGGCTATACTAGGACTTTGTGTGAGGAAACATGCAATGCTGCTGTTTGTGTTGTATGTGCTCTCTGTCAGTGAGTGATGCTTGAACAGCAGTTGCCCAAGGGTGACCTACTCTGTGTGTGGCGTGGAAGTCTTCCAGGGAAAATGCCCATATTGTGCGTCTGTGTGAGTGGGGGAACTATCCACAAGCTACACATCTGTGGTAGCTGTTTGGCGAGTGCTAGAGAAGTTTGCACTGCTTATGTTTTTGTACATTTTATTTTGTCTATCTTGGTGAAGCCTGAGATAACTTGTTTACTGTGCTAAAAGCCAGAAATATTGCCATTGTTAAAGCTGTATTTTTGAAGACTTGTTATTTCGTATATTACTATACTGCAATATACTATGATCAGGGTACCACATAAAACATACAGTACATGGGTAAGGTTAAGCTGTATGGCCTAGCGAGTCAAAATAGAGAATGCAACTACGGCCATTGTATACGTCAGCTAGCGTTTAGCGTTACTTACCTTCTTCTTCTGATACACGCAGTCTCCAACACAGTTCTTTCCAACTTTAAAGATCTTCTTCAAGCTTGGGGTTGGTCAAACAGCAGCCATGTGCTTTTCTTCAGCTGAGACCCATTCATTTACATCTCAACCAGAGGTCAAAGACAGGACCTTTTTAGTGTCCAGTGGATTGCAATACGTCTCTTTGCCAATACCTGGCCTACTGCGTTAATTCGGCATGTCATACTGTTATTACTCTGGCAGGGGTGCAGTTCATCCTCGCATTCTTTGATATGTAGGTGCACTATATTACCTGCGACACCATGCAGAAGAGCAGCAGCTTGTTCCCTGAATGGCTGTCTGTTCACACATGGCCATGTCATGTATATTAAGTAAGCCCCATCTGCTAGGTATCATGGGCACCTCCCCCAAAGAGTGGGGAATATTTTTGGAGGACAATGAGGCTAAAGTAAAACCTATGCAGATATTTAACATGTATAAGGAGGAGCCTGGCGTCACTTGCCAATTTTCTTTGGCATAAGCCAGTGTTCTCTATCAGTCTTTGTCCATGAGCTACATTCCACTGTCCCTGTCACACCTGATTTTAACGATTAGCTTCAGTCATGGGCAGTCTTCAGATAGTGTGTTATATAGGGATGACAGTGGGTGTACTCTCTGAGTCAACGCCATGAGTTCCTGGAGAGTTTCCAATTCTGGTGATCCACTTTGATATCCCTCCCTGGAGGTATTTGTTGCCCTAGACAGACTGGCATTTAGAAAAAGTGTCCCAACCATTGCCCTATTTAAATAGGCACCTCCTCAAAAGTATGAAGGGTCCCCCCCCCTCAAGTATAGCTCCCATCTCTTAATACCTATTATCTGTCTATCCCGCTGCTTGAGCTTCCGGGTACAGTCTATGAAACTCTCGAAGTCCCCATAACAAAGCCTGGTTCGCAAAACAACACCTATCTAGACACCCAGTCCTGTATTTTGGACATAAGTGAGAGCAGGTCTAAAACGCCTTGCCGGCCCCTACCAGAGCAAGAACCAGATATTTGAGATTTATGGTCCTGTAGCATCCATTAAGCTGGCTGTGCACTCTCATAGACATCTCGTTGACACACCCAGGAAGGTGTTTGTCATATGTCGACAAGGATCACAAACAGGCAAGCAGTGTAGGATCAGACAAGAAACAAGAACAGCAAGGGTATAGAAGAAAATGGCAACATCTGATACCTGGAGGCTATGGAAGACCTTACATATACAGATGTAGGGCCTTCCAAGTTAGACAGATGCAAAAGACCAATCAAAGTAATGAAGGGATTGCATCCAGGAAAATTTAAGCAGCAGAGACCTGGGAACAAATTGCCTTGCAATTTCTTGGTTGTATGCTCCCCATTCGTTCCGTTTGTTCACTGTATTTTTGATCCCTGCAACTTTGTTTCGTTTCCCTTGCCTATTTTTCATGTTTCTTCATGTTGGCTTCTGTATTAGCTTCGGACCATCTGTAGCCTGCTCCCATCTGAAGTCATGCTCTTGCCTTAAGCCTCCCCTGGTGCTCCCAAGTTTGGTGCAAGGTCTCTGTTTTCTTGCTGAGTTCATTACCAGCATTTCGCATCAGAGCATCTGGTGAGTCATAAGGTGAATAGGCATGTGCTGTTTTGTCCATGAGCTCCTGTACTGAAACTCACACTATATGTGAATTCCTTCTTAGCTTGTTCGTTGTACATCTAGCATGAGAATTACACTGCTTCTCCCCTTTCCCTGTGAGTGTGACAAACGGGCTTCCAAAACTCTCAGAGATGATCCAGCCCTCTAGTGTGTGGTTGTCCCTTCTCTTCCCCAATTTCCCCTCACAAGAAGCTGTCGGTCTGAGTGAATTGGCCTCCAGATTTGGTCTGGAGGAGAGTGGTGGGTTTGCAACGGGATCCCTAATGCCAGAACTCCCACATGCCCCTGCAGGGTTGTAACAGTAATGGAGCTGGGATGGCAGATAGTAGCATTTCGTGTCAAGGACACCAAGACCTCCTTTTTTATGTGGCAGCAATTGTGAGTCCAGTATAATTCTAGAGCGGGCAACAGCCAACACAAGTGACAACAGTATAGAATTAATTTCCAAACCGCGCTTCTCGGAATGAGGCAGAAGATTCTCTGAAATTTTTAGAGTCATTGGGGTGAGATCACCATTTTTATCATCGCCACTAGGCCTACCATCGAGAATGGCAAGGTTTTGCGAATGCCTTCCATCACGTAACCTAGGTTTAGTTTAATGTAATCATTTTGCTTTTGTGGTAGTCTGATGCATAGATATTTTATATAGGTGGTCTGCTATTGTCGATCCAGATACTAACAGTATGCGCCCACGACTTCACAGGGAACAATTTAGACCAATAGGTAAGAAGACCTGAAGGCTCTCGAAAATCATCCAGGATAGTCAACAGGTAGGCGCTGGAAACCAATGAGTCCCTCAAGTAAACTGAGGTATTGTGAATATACTGAGAATCTATGTGGTTGGCAGTTCCTGTTCGTATGCCCCAGTTTTTCATCTGTAACCTCAATGTGCTGGCCAGTGGCTCCATCACCAGGAGTAGTGGTAATTAGCAGCCCTGACAGGTACTTTGCTCTAGCATCCAGGAGTCAGAGACCACACTCCGTATTGCAACTCGAGCCTGGAATTTTGGATAAAGCAGGTGTATCTATTTTAGTATATAGGAGTTTGCTAATGTTTGTTGTGGTTTTGTGTAAATGTATTCAGTAGCTATTCAAATATTTGTTTTACAAAAAGGTGTAAGATGACCTTTGAAGGGTTAATCTTTTGCACGCTGTTAATTTTGATGTGTTAACAAATCTGCACTTAAATTTGGCTTGCGCTTTTCCGGTAAAGTGCTCTGTTTAGCATTTTATCCAAATATGGTCATAGTAGGGCAAAATAATACAGAGGTTTATCAAAATATACCTTTTACTATTTCAAGTCCTCATAGAATGTTTTTCTCAGCGCAGCATCAAAAACTGAGGGACCAAATTATGCCAAGCTTGGCAGGAAAATTCCATGTGGATAGAGTATCTCCCCTTAACTCCATATTAGCAAGAAGGAGAGGATCTCCAGTTGATTCTGCTATTTGTAAATTGTGTGAATTAGGTCCCCAAAACCTTTTTCACGTACTCCATCAATGCCCAGCACAAAGTGTTGTTAGAAAGCATTTTTTATTACCTTTAATGGAACGTTTTAATATAACTAGGCATCCGGATTTGGTGTTCTTAATTACTTATCTGCCAAATTATCAAGTTTGTTTTTCTATATTTAATTTTCTAAAGAGTTTTTTGCCAATATTTTTGGAAAATTAAGAACTATATTTTATATTGCTCGAAATTTGGTTGTATTATTACAAAATTTAGGTGTTTGATTATTAATGGATGTATTGTTGATCTCTGAAGAGGTCTAAATCAATTTGCTTAATAAACGTGAATTTCTTTTGTTTAAGTATGTATAGAAATTCTTGAAACCAGTTAGCATACCAGTTGACAAAGAAGTTAGAGGTCAAGAGATACAAAAATTAATCATTCCAAGCCCCAAATATTTTACCGCTTGACCAATTCACAACAGTGCAACACAACTACACAGTCCACGACACAACATTAAAACAATATAAATCAACTTCACACAAACAAAACCTCAGAAGAAAAATCCAACGTAATAGCACAACACCACACTTCAAAAACACAATACGGCACAACTCAGGTGAGCACTAGCTTGGCGGGTGGGGGTAAATGCATCTTCATATTGCAGAAGGTTAGCTCTCAGATGCTGAAAATGTACTGTATACTTGTGTGTACATGTAAGGAGTACGGGCAAACATCTACTAACCGACTGAATGAACATAATTTGCAAGCCACAAGTTTATTATCTGTACCCAACTCATTGAGATTTGTGCAAACTGTGTTTTATACGATTGATGTATCTTGTTTGAAAACATTAAATAAAGCTATAAAAAGATGTCATTGTTTTAGCGTGAACACCACCTACACAGCCTGGATTGGTATCTGGTCTTGTTCTGATTGTCATACCTTACTCTGACATGAGCGCTCATTCATTTTAGGGTGTCTGTGTGAAAAGTGTGTCTCCTACCGGGAAACTATTGGTTTATGCTGCTGTGCTGATATTTCAGAAATAAAAATGGCAATTGTCATTATCTGTGATGCTTGGACATTTGTAATTTAGTTGTTGCCGGGAGTGTTGTTGCCCTATTATTCACTAACAAATGACCAGTGTGGCGGGACTGTGAAGGTTTAGAATAAGTGGCTGCTGCTGTGGAGATCATATCGCAGGATGCACCTCGGATCCTTCTGTTGTGAAGACAAAAGAAAGGCTTCACTGTGTTTGAATATCTGAACAGATATATGGCTACTTTATGCTTTGGCAACACAAATCAACTGCGAGGAAGGTAGGAAGGCTGTGAAGTGGGGAGGAGGAAATATCAAATACATTTTTCACGTGTATATTCAGATAGTGGAAGCTATGAGCTGCCACGTTAGGAGTTTGTGACATAGATCACTTGTACCAGGGTCCTTTGCTTTACAAAACGCAAGGCAGTTTTTACAGTGTGTTATATACTCTTTAAAGATAATTAATGTATTAATTATCTGAAATTAAGCTTAACTGCGCTTGCTTTAGTGTGTGTTTCTTTATATGTGGCATTTGTCTTTAAGATCATTCTAGTTGGATGAAAGATGCTCACTGCATCTCTGGCTTCCGTCGAGCTCAGGCAGGCATTGTCCTTTTACCGTAGACTACATGATGTTTTGATGTTTTGTCTGATAGACAGGCTGTGTTCTCTTTCGTGTTACGTAATATTATTGGCTTTTGCTGGTGCAGTGTGAATAAACAGCATTAAACACAGATTTCGATGCATGCCTCTAACATGATGAAAGGCACAAGGTCAGCACCTGGGACTTCTAGGAGGAAATGCATCACAACACACATCCTGGAATGCATTGTGCTTAGAATGTACTGAACCAGGTCATAACTATTGAAATGTAAGTTCACGTTTTCAGAAAATCGCAGTGTACACGCTAACCTCATTACAGTACAGAATTCCTATTTGGTCGATGTTAGAACTGGGGGTCTCTAGTTGGCAGAGGTAGGTACCTTTGTCCAAATAGGGACCCTTGCTTCTAGTCAGGGTAAGGGGGTACACTCCTGAAATAACCCCTGCTCACCCCCTTGGTAGCTTGGGACGAGCAGACAGGCTTAGTTCAGAGGCAGTGTGTAAAGCATTTGTGAACACATACAGTAATCCAGTGACAACACTACAAATGGACAAAACACAGGTTGTATTATAAAAATAAGTATCTTTTATATAGATTTACCACAAGACCATAAACGACAAAAATAATCCACAATACTGTACTTTAAAGATGTTAGAATTAGCTTGAGTCTCTTAAAATGGAAATGCGACACTTTGAGTTCAATGTACCTGAGATGCGTAACGCGATACAACAAAAAGTGGTGCAGAGAAGGTGATGCGTAGGTTCCTTACACGCTTCTGTGGCGATGCGACAAGCAGCGCCGTGATGCGACGAAGATCTGGTGCAAAGAAGCAAAGTGGCGTCTTCTTGAGGTTGCGACAACGAAGGGGTGATGCGTGCACGCCCGACGGCCGTGCGGCGATTTCGATGAATCTTTGGAGCCGCGACAGGCTCTGCGACACGCTTCCCTGGCGATGCGACTGCGTCTGATGCGAGGTCGACGATCTTCTCCTGGGATGCGGGGCGCCTCGTGTTGCGATGCGTCGGCGTTTGATGCGAGGTCGATGCTCTGCCCCGGGGATGCGATGGCGTTTGATGCGACGGCGACACTTTTCTCCGGTGCTGCGAGACGCTTCGAAGGATGCGAGGGTGTCAGCGGCGCGCTTCTTCGGGGATGCGCCGGCGTCTGATGCGACGTCGACACTCTTCTCCGGCGATGCGAGAAGCAGCGGCTGCAGTGACACGCTTCTTCGTCTTGAGTCGCGCTTCCAGCTCCCAGCGACACGCAAGTGTGTCAGAAGGTCCAAATTCCCAGCAAGGGAATACAGGGGAGCTGGTGGGTGAAGTCTGTTGTCCCTGAGACTTCAGCAGGAGGCAAGCTCTGAAATCAAGTCCTTGGAGATCCTTCACAAGTTGATGAAAGTACACACAAAGTTCCCTTCTCCTTTCTTTGGCAGTCAGGCAACCACTGCAGGCAGATCCTCTAGCTTAGGGATAGTCTTCTCCTCAGTTTCTTCTTGGTTCCGCTCCTCAGCAAAGGTTTCTTCTTGTTTCCCAAAAGTGATCTAATTTCCTAGGGGTCTGGGTCCCCTTTTATACACCTTTTCTCTTTGTTCTCTGAAGGCAGAGAGGCCTTTGCCTAGTCCAAAACCAGTTCTGGTCAGTCCTGGAGCACTTTGTTTACAGGACTCCTTCTTTCCTTTCAGAATGGGGGGCAGAGTCCTCAGCCGCCCAGCAGGAGGGGGAGCCAGCATTGTGGAAGGCAGGCCCAGCCCTATTCAGACCCAGGTGCAACTCCTCCCTCCACTCTGGATGCAGATCTCTCTATTCAGCCCTGTGCTGACTCACCCTGTCTCCTGGAGCCATCCCCAGCCCCTGTCACTCAAACTCCAGACAAGGAATACACAACCTAGCAGAGGCAGGCTTGGATAGTTAGGCAAGAAAATACCTACTTTCTAAAAGTGGTATTTTCAAACACAGAATGTTAAAATCAACTTCACTAAAAGATGTTTTTTATCATTCTGAGTTCAGGCATACTAAATTCGTTTTTCTACCATGTTCTCTGGGTCAGTTAGGATTATAAGGTGTAATAATCAAAACTGCCCATTCTGGCCTATGGGGAACCGGTAGCCTTGCAATAGTGAAAAACGAAAATGGCTGTAATTCACTATTAGGACATGCCACACACACCAGGGCATGTCCTACCTTATACTTACAATGCACCCTGCCCTAGGGCCTGCTTTAGGGGTGACCAACATGCAGTAAAGGGAAGGTTTAGGGACTGGTAAGTGGGTGCACTCACCAAGTCGACATTGCAGCCCTAGGCTGCACACAGGCTCTGCAATGGCAGGCCTGAGACACACTTTACAAGCTGCGTCTGTGGGTGGCACAACCAGTGCTGCAAGCCCACCAGCAGCATTGGATTTACCAGCCCTGGGCACACTCAGTGCACTGTACTAGGGACTGACAAGTAAACCAATCATCCAATAATGGAGTCACTAATACATAACAAAATTTTAAATAGGGAGAGCATATGCACTTTAGCACTGATCAGCAGTGGTGAAGTGCCCAGAGTCATAAAACAGCCAACAACAGGTCAGAAAAAATATAGGAGGAAGGCAAAATGTTTAGGGATGACCCTGCAAAAAGGGCCAAGTCCAACAGTCAAATTCTTCAAATATCCAACGCTGTGTTGGAAGATGTGATACAATGTCCCTCGATAGCTTCTGCCTTAATCACTTGCACTTAGGGGAAACATTCTCTCATCCTAATATTTTACGATCAATTTTGGTATTTAAGATATGTGGATATTCATAATGACATGGTTTGCTTTGTCACTGAGAGAGATGGATATGCTTTGCAGCTTATTTATGTATTCATATATATATGTTTATTTTTTATTTTTAAATCTCCCATACTCTAGCATGTGGCCACTTCTTGGCACTGCTTTCTCAAGTACATATGATCGATCGGTACCCCCCCTGTCTTTGTGAAGTATTGAATACTATGGGCCAAATGTACGAAATACTTATTTTGCATTTCCTAAATAGCGACTCCGGCACTGGGATCCTGATAAATCCTGCTGCTTGTATTTCGGTATGTTTTCTGAGGGTCCAGGACAAGTGTACAGATGTCGGGTCCCACTTAGTGACTGGTGTTGTTGACTTTATGTGTTAGTGATCCTCGAAGGCTTGCTTGACAAGAATTGCTTTTGAAGACATAGCCGCGTAACTTGTCCTACTTTTGGTACAGAGGATGCAACAGAGGGATGCCATGGAGCTTGCTTATTTTCTGTCTGTCCTCTTTTGTTTTGGATGATATGCCAGGCATTGCTTGACATGTGATTACTGCCCGTTGTGCTTTGTAAGACCAGTTTCTGATGCCTGTTCCTTGGGAGACTTTACATTTCATGTACAGGATTGTAAAGATGACTTTTTTTTCTGTCGCGAATGTTGTGGTCTTTTTTCTCATAATCACGCAAAGTCTGGCACCCTTGTTGTGTATCATCCAGAATAGAATATGTTGTAATAGTCCTGCTAAGATAAAGTCACTGTGCCCTTTTGATTTGAATTTAACTTCCACTCGGTGGCCTGTTTGCAGGATTAGAATACTCTTGTGAGCACCACAAGTTGGTGGTTGATATTTTTACAGTTGCCAAAGTCAGGTGCTTTATTCTGAATCGAACCAGGGACCCAGATCTTTTGACCTTTGCATTGTTGTTGGAGCTGTTCTCCATCCTTGTGAGCAGTCAGAATATTAGCCGATCCGGTTGTGTTTCCTATCACCAGTATTTTCCTTCTCAAGTTCATACCATTCTGGAAAGAGAAAAATTATTTCCTGGAGAAGTTATCAATTCCCAGGAAATGTAGGGGTTCAAGTCAACTAAAAACCAACATCTATTGTTGCCTTACCCCTCTGAAAACCTACCTATTTTCGTCGCTGTATAAATAGTACAACCTCTTTGCAATAAATAAAATCATGCCTTCGGCGAATTAGTACGAAGGACAGTCTTGTGCAAATACTGCCATTCTTTAATCAAAAAAATTGGAGTCCAATTGGTATTCTAATCACTTGCTCAATTCATTTTTTACTTTTTTGTCTGAGTCCTCCATCACCGGAAGTAAATAAGTTATAATTCTTAAGCTGGATCATGTCTCTCTCCTATTACCCCTGATAATGTGTTTCTTGAAAAGACTTCCTGATTCCAGATATTCTAAGTCAAGTATTATATCCCCAAATGGTCAGCAAACTGTTTCTATGCTGCATTCTTCATGGTAACTTCAAATATTAATAAAAATGAGCGGGCCTTGTTCCATTGCACCAGATGAAGCTAATGGTAAATTTGGAATATTCATGTTGACTTCTCGCCCATCTAATTAGAATCTTCCGTGATGTGATGAAAGGCTTGCACAAATAAAGGGATAATTTGTTTCTGAAAATTCTTGGAAAAGTTGTTAGGGAGGCCATGGTACCGTAAATCGTTTTAAGGACACCTGAAAAGTTGTAACCACTGATTTCTAAAACGTTTGTCTGACATCATATTGCCTTCCTGACTTGAGCCAAGTAAATATGCTATACTCAACAGATCTGGAGAATTTCTGAGCAGTTTTTGAACGCACACACATAAATAGGTTAACAGAGTAACACTTAAAATATCTCAGTTATAGTCTCCTGTTTATTCTATTTAGTATCATCATCCTTTTCTCTAAATTGCCTAATCTGATTGCTCGTTTTATCTTGTTTGAATGCATAGGCTATACATTTGGGGACGTAGCTGTTTAGTGCATGGGCCTGCTGCCTGAGTCTAAGTTATTACTTCTGAGTTTTGCTTTCTTTGTTGTTTAACTGTGCTTGTTTTGCATTATCAGTTGAAAATTTGTACCACGTTGAAGTGTGTTAATATTGTTTTGCACTGTTTAATGATATATTTTGCCGTTGATTATTCTGTTTACACCCTGACAGAGTTAGTATACCTGACTTTTAATGAATGCACTTCTCATGTTGTGTTGTGCATATATATAGGATATCGTGTTTCTAGGGTTCAGAGCTTACTGCTGTGAAGACCGCTAAAGGTGCTCCACCACAAGTCGGCCAGGGTTAATTTAGGGAGTTATCTGACCTATGTTATTGAGTGTTGTTTGTTGAGTTGATAAATTCTAAATCTGTAGCCCACAGCTTCTCGTGTGAGTAAGCCTTGGACTCCTCTGCCTCACTACCCTGAATCTCAAGTACTAAATTGGGACACTTAGTTCCCAGTTGGGGCCAGATTGGGTCTGCAATACAGGTGCCCAAGGAGAAGAGTGGTGAAATACCCCAGTTGTTACAGTTGGGGCCCAGTCATCCCCACTCCCCCTATTCTTCCCTGGGACTCTCTGATTTCTTGCAATCATGATCAACAAACAGCCAATAAAATATATTAACTACTACGCCCCGATCGGTGTTGGCATGTTTCTACTTTGGCCTGCTGTGCCAGGCATTCTCCAGGAAGTATTGTTGCCACTAACATGTTTGTGCAGACAACCCAGTAAGAGCTATTTGTACTGCTCTGTTTAACTCTGACTTATTAACTACCTTAATGTCTTTGTGAAGTATTGAATACTATGGGCCAAATGTACGAAATACTTATTTTGCATTTCCTAAATAGCGACTCCTTAGAAATTGCTATTTAGGAAATGCATAATGATATGTATAAAAATAGAGATTCCCTAACAGCGATTCCTACAAAGTAGGAATCACTATTAGAAAATCACTATTTAGGTAATACCAAACCATTTGTTCCTATGAGCCGAAAGGCTCATAGGTACGAATAGTTTTTGATTTCCTAATAGGAAATCATAAATTAAGAAATGCTAAAGCGAGGATGTCAGACAGACTAAGGCCTCCCTGCTGTACCCTGAAAAAAGTGGTGCACATGTAAAGCGCACAGATGCCCTGCCCTAGGGGCATGTGTGTGCTTTATTGCACTTTTAAAAAAGCACTTAGGAGTGTTTTTTTTAAATTGCACATGGTTTTCATCAACTTTAAGTCGATGGTACTAGCATTTCTTAAATGCCCAATTCACATTTAGGAAATGCTTTGTACATGTGCATTGGAAATCGCAAATAGGAAATTCCTATTTGCGATTTCCTATTTGGGTGTCGCAAAATGCGATTTCTACAGGGTTGAAATCACATTTTGCGATTCCCAAATGGCCTTTGCACATGCCAAAAGGCTCTTTAGCCTTTCTTAACGGGACGAAATAGCGATTCGGTCTGTTAAGAAATGCTAGATACCTTCGTACATCTGGCCCCAAGTACACTACCTTTGATTATTTGTGTCTGTTCATACCATCCATATGGCTTAGGCATTTGCTTCACAAAGCTGGGTAACCAGGTTTGAGTCTGGCGAGAGGCATTCTGGGCAAATCACTTAATCCCCCCATGCCTAAAAAAAAAAAAAATGAACGTGTCCGTCTGTAAGGCAACTGGTACTCAAGTAAAGTGCTGTGATACCTTCGGGTCGAGTTTGCACTATAAAAGAAATGCAAAAAAATAAAAATAACAGTTGCCAAGCACTTGGGCTTTAAGGCAGATGCTATAGGAGAACTTTTGCGATTGCCAGTGGCTGAGATTAATTCAAGCATTCCATCCATCTCCATCACATTGTTGTTATTGCAGTTGCCGCCCTACCTGCGATGGGCATGCCCAGACGTGGGTCCCATGCTCACTGTGCCGCTGGAAACCAGCTACACTCGATTGACGAGCCTCAATTAGGGCAAAACAGGTCTTGGGTTGCTTGTGTTCCGGTTCTGGAAGGACCTGGCCTTGCAGTTCAATCTGGACTGTTCCTATTGGAGCAGGGTCAAGAAGACTGATGTGAACATGGCTGGGTCCAAACTGAAGTGGCATGGTGGGTGAAAACGATGAACTGGAGTGCCGGCTCCTGCAATTTTCAGTGGCTGAAATTAATTCAAGCATTCTGTCCATCATCTTGTTGTTGTTGTATCCAAATTAAAAGCAATTTAAAAACCCATCACCACATAACCTCTTGTCTAAAGAACACGATCCTCTCCCAGAACCTGTTCCATAGGTATGAGATTCTTGGAGGCTAGGATTCTGAGCAGCAGGATAAAGACCTGCCAGCCACTGCCATGCACATTAGAAACAGACTTGTAAATATGGCAATACACCATAATGGAGTGAAGAAAATTAAGTAGAAAAAATGATAGGTGAAAAGAGTACACTGAGAATTAAAAAGATGGATGGAATGGGAAATTGACTGTTTCAGCATTAGAATAATGCAGATAGTTACAAAAAGTAAGATACTAACGAGTAATGATTAATGCTTGTATTGTCTGCTAGCCAATTGGAACAGTGTTTACCAAGCTGTGGGTGACTCGCAAGCCGATTTTTGGTTTGTCGCAAAAGTCCAAACAATAAATAAAGGTGCCTTTAAATTCTCTGTTTATCTTGTCACATTTGCTGTGCTTCAAAGTCAGAGATCTTATGTCAGGCTATGTCTTCTGTCATATTGCTGCTTTTATGTTTCGCCTACACAGCGCTTGCATTGTGCTTGGAAAATCTCATTTAAAAACATTTTTTTTCAAAGCAGGCTTAAAGTCCACCCATTACTTACCATTGGTTGGCTCCAAATTCACTCTTGTTTCCTTGCTTCTTATTGCTCAGAGCCTCCTCCTCAGCTTCCTCCTGGGGCTTTGTGTGTGTTCCTCCCATAAAGCATGGACCAAGTACAGCTTCCTGTCTGTGACCAGTATCCTTCCACTGGGCGCAGGCTCCTACGGGTACTCTTGTTTCACTTTTTTGCATGCACTCTTATAGAGTGCAAGTCTCTGCAGTCCGTCTCCCTCCCACCGCCCTTATCACACCTTTACTGCTCCCTCCCTTATGTTGCTTTCCTGCTGCCTACCGCCGCTGTCATTGTTTCTTTCCCCTAACCCCTCATCCCACTGTCTCCCCCACCGCCCACGCTGTTTTTTTTACACATTCCAGCGCAAGTTGGTGTGCAACATAGTTTAAAGGGAAAAAAAAGTGATTTGATGCAATCAATGCTGGCCGAGTCATAGCGCTTTTTTTTTCTTTTTACTTTAGTCCATGTTGCACAGTAGCGCGTACTGCTGTGCAACATGTAAAAATAGAAACATTAACAAAGCCAATAGATCTTGCATAGGTGAAAAATGATTGTTTTAACATGGGGATTGGTGTTTACAAACTCTTCTCACTTTGCAGTCAGAAAGAAAAGTAAAGTTAATTATGTGACCGTCTTGCTGTGTGGGGGGGTGCTGTGAAAGGAAAGGCTGTAGGATGTCACCTTTTTGTAACACAACAAAATGTTAATAATTGTAAATTAACTGTACGCATTCAGCAGTTAAGAACGCGAAAATGAAGCATATTTTTGGGTAATGCTGAAGTGTGATGGATACAAAGATTTTAGTAGGATGGAAACAAATCAAGTCACTTTACTAGGCGATGCCCAAATGATAAATGTTCACTGAAAACCGATTTCCGCACATTATTGTTTGTGTGCTGTATGGTTATATCAGTAAAATTGTATGTCTGTGCAAATTCAGTGGCAATTTCAATGGAAAACGTGCTGTCAGTGTGCTACCACACAATGCCGTGATTGCATTAAAAAACCTGTTGTCCAATAAAGCTAGGTGGGTCGCGAAAGTTTGTCGTTCCAAAAATCGTGGTTCTAAAAAGTTTGGGAAGCACTGAGCTAGATGTTACTATGAATATGAAAAGGTTGAATATGAAAGCATAGCTGTTATTTCTGTGGTCAACATTCAAAAAGTATTATGGTGCATGGGTTAATGAGATGAGGTGGCACATGACAGTTGCATATGGTATGGATTATAATTGATGCGAAGCCATCCATAAATTAATCTGGTACCATTTATTACAGACTGGTTGTTACCGGGTGTTTATTTATTAGTTCATTCATTTCACTTATTGCTGGTTTCTTGCCGACATGACCCATGGAGACTATTAGTAAACGACCCCCTGGGTGCCCTTTGCAATGTGTGCGATTTTACTTGAAGTCAGTCCGAAAACTTAGACCTCTTTTAACTGCCTTAGTCTGAAAAGTCAGTTTAAGTACAAAACATGTAATATTTGGCGAACAGAAGATAAATTGCGTTCACATGCCTTCTCGTGTTACCAGGGACCTGCGACCACAAACAAGCAGCATGTGTGCAGACCAAAGAACAATATGGTGTTTCCAATGGAATGCACCGGGTATGTGTTCCTACCTAATCCTGTGACATAAGGTGAACACTTTAACTGATGCCTTTGTTACCTTAAGCTTGCCATTTAAAAATAACAATTGAAAGAGTTCACTTAATACATTTTAGTCTCCAGATTATTTGGCTCCTAAAAGGCGCGTATTTGCTTTTGTTTTTCAACAGGTTATTTAAGAGAATATTGCTGACACTAGTGACTTTTTGCACTAGGAATGTCACGCCGCTTAGAAACCGTGTGAAGAGAAGCTTTGCTGAAACAAAACGTTTCAGCGCCTTGTCTGCTGTAAATGAGTAATGGCAGCACAAGGTTTAGAGAAGAAAAGCAGTGCTTACAAAGTTGTCATTGGTCCAAAGCGCACTATTTTGCAGCAGTAAAAGTGTTATTTTACCTATAGGTGGGTGTTTTTCAGAGACGGATAGAATCATTAGTGGTGCGAGTAGTAGATTTTGTTTGTAGTAGACATAACTCATGGCCAATCTATCCACAGTATAGAAAAACATGTAAACCTATCATGTGCTTTTAATTATTAATCAAAATATTTTTTTATTGCCAAACATTACCAGTCATCCAGTGCATGCAATAAGCGTATGTCTGGCAACAAAAAAAGTTCTTGTGCAATATGTACAACTCCACTACATTTGCTACCTCAAAATCGCTTTTTGTTATATATCAAACCCATTTTGCGAGTCTGGAAAAGCACATCCAACTCGAAAAATGGGTTCAGCAACCCGTACTGAATCACAGTTCGGAATGGACATGAAAGGGGAGTCCCCTCCTAATTGTGATTAAGAGTGTCATATATCAATGGCCCTTGGCCCAGACTAATTACCAGGGGATGAGATTAATTCAAGCTATTCACCCATTACTTTTTTATTTTACTCAATTTTACTCAATCAATCAGGGGAATTGTAAGCGCGCTACTCACCCGTGAGGGTCTCAAGGCGCTAGGGGAGGGGGAGTTGGGGGGGGGGGGGCGGGGGGGAAGAAGCTCCGTTCAGTTGAAAAGTCAGGTCTTGAGCGTCTTCCTGAAGATGTTCAGGGAAGGGGGCGCGTTTGATGTCGATTGGGAGCTCGTTCCAGGTCTTGGCTGCGAAGTAGGAGAAGGTTCTTCCACCTGTTCTGGCTCTGCGGATGCGCGGGGTTTCGGTGAGGGTGAGGTCGGCGGATCAGAGGTTTCTCTTGGGTACGTGGAAGGAGATTCTCTCGTTGAGGTATTGGGGTCCGGTGTTGTGGAGGCATTTGTAGACGTGGGTGAGTATCTTGAAAGTGACTCTCTTCTCAACGGAGAGCCAGTGGAGGTTCCGTAGGTGTTGTGTGGTGTATTCGTGTCGAGGAATGCCGAGGACGAGTCTGGCTGCGGTGTTCTGTATGGTATGGAGGTTGCGGAGCAGAGACTTGGTGATCCCGGCGTAGAGGGCGTTTTCGTAGTCCAGTCTGCTGGTTATGAGTGCGTGGGTGACGGCCTTCCTTGATTCGGGGGGGATCCATTTGAAGGTCTTTTGGAGGATTTGGAGGGTGTTGAAACAGCTGGAGGCGACGGCGTTGACCTGTCGGGTCATGGAGAGGGAGGAGTCGAGTACGATGCCGAGGTTTCGGGCGTGGTTTGTGGGGATGGGGGGGCTACCGAGGGCGGTGGGCCACCAGGTGTTGTCCCATGCCGAGGGGGAGGGTCCAAGGACGAGGACTTCTGTCTTCTCCGACAGATTTAAGAACTAGTTTCATGCTCAGAAAAAGCACCATGCTGCACTACTGAATGAATGGATTTTATTAGTAAACTCCACAGAATAGACCACATTTATACATATAAAGCGGTGTTAGTAGATTTAAAAGGTAGGGACAGAGCCAAGATGACGACCACTAGGATGCGAGGTCCTTAGCTCCACTCCAATCATACATCACATACGTGACCTCAGACCTGTAAAATGACAAGTCCAGCAGTTGCAAAAGTCAGTAGAGAAACCGAATCCCAAGGGGAATGCGCTAGTGCAAAGACTTCTGAGAAATCCATCAAAATACAGGGCATATGTTTAAGCAAAGTTGGCTGCGGTGCCAAGATGGTGGCTGAGGACTCAAACAGCCAGTGAAGTACTTCTGAAATGCACAAGCAGAGGCGGCATCACACTAAGATGCTGAGGCAAGGCTGAAGCCCAGGTGGAAGAGAATACCAGTGGAGGCACCAGCCCAGAAATGCAGTAACACCCTGAGAAAACTTAATGCACAGAGAGGTTCAGTGGGGTCTGACAGCTGGTGAGACATGACTCTGAGTTGACACGGCCCGCCCCCACCCACCACAGCCAACAGAGGAGCCCAGACCAACTATAGAGTGCAGGCAGCCCTGCACAGATACAGGAGTGTGGGTGGCTTATATAAAGCCAAAACAATCCGGAGGGTCAAACAAAGCCAATAAGACAGACTACAACAAGCAAGCCTGAAGCCCAAAAGAAAATGAAGGAAGGATACTAAGGGATGATCACAAATGAGACAGTCCCTGATAGCAACGGATAAGAGCAGTCAGCATCAGTTATTTAAACATAATCCATCAGGTAGTATAAAGCCAGCAAGATATTATATGCCGCACCCAAAGCAATAAATGCAACATAAACTATTCTAGGTGAGTAAAAGAGCCCTGGCAGGGAATAAGAAGTGGATCTAAGAAAATCAGAATAAGCAAGCAGGTTGGGGGGTCACCTGAGTGTAAAAAGGAACTAGTGAGCTGAGACCAGAAGCTTCTTCTAAGCCCAGAACTTGGAAACCAATTGCATAATCCAAGAGTTTGATAGAAATAGTGCCTTGTAAAAACATACTGGCTCTGTGATATGCCAGGGAAGAGGGTATGGACTTTCCCCACATTAAGATACTTAAACATAAACCCAGGCTGCAAAGAAAGTAGTCTGGAAATCCTGGTAGGCTTCGAAAACAAATGAAGAACCAGACAGAAAGATCACAAGAAAGGTGGAAGCTCCCTGAAGGAGAGACAGAAGTCCAAGCAGAATGGCAACTGAAAGAAAAAAAGAAGAGCAATCTACTAAAGAGATGCCCTTAAAACAAAGGGTCCTAAAACCAGATAATGTGCCCAGGGCCAAGCAATTGTCCTTGGGCACTCCTGATCCAAGCTCTGGGAACTTAGAAGATAGGAAACCTCTATTGACTAGAACTTTCACTGAGGCCCTGTTTTGCAGCCTCAAGGAGGACATAACATCACTACGCGAAGACTTGACAAAGGAGTTACAGGAGGTCAAGCAAGACATTAAGGACTTGGTAAATCGAGGTGCAGCGTTGGAGAACTCAGGAGATGGGCACATGGAGGTACAGGAATTCCTGTGCCAAGAAGTACAAACCATCCAACTACACGCCCACCTCAAAGACTTGGAAAACAGATTACCTCTCAATAAGGTCCGAACTAAAGGAGTTCCAAAGTGAACCTAAGGAAACATCATTGAGGCATATGTGAAAAAAACTTCTACTTTCCTTTCTACTGCCAGGTGAATTTGAAGACCTGTAGCTTGATAGGACACACAGAGTGGCAGGTCAACATGCAAGAAATGTCCCTCCGCCCCCAGACATACTTACTCAAATCCAACTCTACCAACACAAAAAAACAATGACAGCAGACAGAAAAAAAGAGATTGTCTTTAAAGACCAATAAATTCTCCTATTCCTGGACCCCTTGCTAATTGCCTTTCAAAAAAGATGCTCATTTCGTCAGATGAAATATACCAGCATTTGTAAAGCGCACAGCTACCTCCGGAGAGGTGTCCCGGCGCTGGGGGCCGTCGGGAAGATTAAGCGAGCTATTGCCCAGAGTCGCAAGGTGCTGGGCTAACCTGCCGCTGGTGCCGGGGATCGAACTGTGAGCCCCCGTGTTCCAGAGTCAGTCGCCCTGGCCGCTGCACCGCACCTCTTCCCAGACAGAATTCCTTTGTTCGAGGATGCTGGCTTACAGCTGGGGTAAACCGTTTAGACCCAGCTTCCAGTAGTGAGACCATGCTTATGCATTAAGGGTTGTAGAAATACATAATCTATACTTGGAATAAAACAACCTTCAAGGGAAGTCGCAGATGACCCACACAAGCCAAGGAGAAGAAACCATCATCAGAAATGGAGAGGTAAATTTGAGAGGACTGCCGCAAATCAGAAGAAATATAGACCAACTGAAGAGATGGTCGAAAGTGAAAGACTGGCATGAATTGAACATTTGAAGAGCAAAGTTAGCTCTGTGGAGGAGTCGTTCCGGTAGAGAGGCTCCGAAGCAACCACCTATACTTGAAGTATCTACCCTGATGGGGGAGGAAGGATGAAATTATGTAGATAAGTTGTGGGGACAGGGCAGAGATAGGGAAGAGAAAGGATCTCATGCATATATGGCCTGTGTGAGACACTATCACACCCACTCAAACACCCACTCAGACACTCATACACCCATTCACAGACCCACTTAGACACTCACACACCCACTGGTAGATTCATTTAGAGCCTCACACCCACTCGCAGAGCCACTGAGACACTCACTCAGATGCTCACCCACCCACTCAGTCCCATTAAAATACTGTCACACCCACTCACAAACCCACTGAGACACTCTCCAACCCACTCACAGACCCGCTCAGATACTCTCACACCTTCTCACAGACCCACTCAGTCACACCCGCTCACACAACCACTCATTCATATACCCACTCAGACACTGTCACACCCACTCAGACACTCACACACCCACTCACAGACTCTGACACCCACTCAGGCAACCACTTAGACACTCACACACCCACTCAGACACTGTCATACCCACTCACAGACCCACTCAGGTACTTTTACACCCACTCACAGACCCACTCAGACACTGTCACATCCACTGGTAGATTCACTTGGACCCACTCATAGAGCTTCTGAGACACTAGTACACCCACTCACAGACCCACTCTGACACCCACTCACCGACCCACTCAAACACTCTCACACCCACTGGTAGATTCACTTAGACCCTCCCACTCAGACACTGTCACAATCATTCACAGACCCACTCACACTCTTGCACCCACTCACAGACCCATTCAGTCTCACACCCACTCAGACACTGTCACAGGCACTCACAGACCCACTCAGACTCTTACACCCACTCACAGTCTCGCACCCACTCATTGACCCACTCAGACACTCATTGACACAATCACAGAGCCACTCATACACTGATGCACCCATTCTCAAGCCCACTCAGACACTCTCACACCCAATCATAGACCCACTCAGACACCCACTCACAGGCCCACTCAGACACTAACCCACCCACTCAGAACCTTATGCACCCACTCACACACCTACTCTGACACTGACACACCCACTCACAGACACACTCAGACATTCACACACCCAGTCACACTCACCCAGGCACTGATGTACCTACTCAGACACTTATGCACCCACTCACACACTGATGCACCAACTCACAAACCCATCAGACACTCTCACAGCCACTGACAGACCCACACAGACACTCACACACCCACTCACAGACCCACTCATACACTCTCACACCCACTCACAGACCCATTCAGACACTCATGCACCCACTCACACACCCACTCACACACCCACTCAGATACTCACGCACCCACTCACACACTTTCACACCCACTGACAGACCCACATAGACACTCTCACACCCACTGACAGACCCACTTATACACTCACACACCAAGTCACAGACACACTCAGACACACACACACCCACTCACACATCCACTCACACACTGATGCTTCCACTCACAAACCCACTCAGACACTCACAGATCTACTCACACACTGATTCAGACACTCACGTACTTAGTCACACACCCACTCACAGACCCACTCACACACTCACAGACCTATACAGCCACGCACACACTCATTCACTGACCCATACAGCCACTCACATACCCACTCTCAAAGGTTAGAGGGACGTTATAGTTAGGAAATAAAATGAAAAAAGCTTAGAAATTCACTAAAAAAACAGAGGATACAGGGACGTTATAGTTAGGAATTTACATTAAAAGACCATAGAAATTCACTGAAAAAAACAAAGGTAACAGGGGCGTATAGTTAGAAAATAGCATTAAAAAAACCTTAGAAATTTACTGAAAAAACCAAGGGTTAAAGGGACGTTCTAGTTAGGTTCAGATTTTATACACACAAACACCATAGGAATTCAGAAGTTCTAATTACCTGAGCTAACTGTAGCTTACACCCCTGCAATGCACTGCTTATGACCACACATATTACATCACTGATGACATGGTCAGTGTCATCACTGATAACATCTCTAATAACATCTCCAATGACATCACTGATACATATATATTAAGTTAATAAGACTAATAATGTTTGGTGGCTGCATGCCTCTTCGCCTTTAAAAAAAATAATTTGGCACCTCAGGATGGGGTCCCCTTGGCCCAAAAAGACTCTGGGAGGGGGGCACTTGCCCCCTTACCTATTTAATTGGCTTCGGCCCCGGTGGATGGGGCCCCCGGGGCATATGAAGGCTAGGGGAGTGTGGGCACACAAGCCCTCCTCCCCCTTTTTATTGGTTTGGCCCCAAGAAATGGGATCCCCGGGGCCTCGAGAAGGGGGACTGCATGCCCCCTCCTCCTAGATTTAGGCCTCTGCCTTTTTTTATTGTATTTGGCTCAAGGGTTGTGGTTTACAGGGCTTATTAAAGTTCTGGGAGGGGGTCTGCATGCCTTCCTCCCCTGTTTATTTGAATTTGGCCCTGGGGGATAGGGTCCCTGGGCCTTTTAAGGCTTGGGGAGGGAGGCCACACGGCCCTCCTCCCCTTTTCATTGGAACTGGCCCATGGTATGGGGTCCCTGGGGTCAATTAAGGCCAACCCGACACTGTGCATGCAAAAGGCTGTGCGCGTAATTGGGTTGGCAGCCTGCTAGGGGTTTTGACACCGGGCCTGGTGGCAGGCCAAGCCCTGTGGCCAACCCCTTGCTGTGCACGGCCAAAGGCTGTGCACAGCTTGGGGTTGGCAGCCTGCTGGTGGTTTGGCTATAGGGCCTGGCGACAGGTGAGCCCTGAGGCTAACCCCCGCTATGCACAGCTAAAGGATGTGGGCAGGGGGAGTTGGCGTTACGTATGGTAATCGAATATTACTTTAAAAAAAAATTAAACCTAGAAACTCAGTGAAAAAAACAAAGGTTAAAGTAACGTTATAGTTGGGTGTGATAAAAAGATGTTTTTGTTTAAATAAAGCCTTAGAAATTCACTGAAAAAACACATTTTAAAGTAACCCTATAGTTCGCTGAATATGTTAGTAACAACATTAACGTTTTGAACAAACTCAACCACAGAAATTCACCAGTTATAGTTGGCAGAGCTAACCATGCAGGGCAGGCATGAAGGGGAGTGGCAGAACAACAGCCACACAGGGCCAGAGTGAGGGGGCAGAGGCACAGACTTGGACAATGGATATCTAACTTTGCATTTAAAAAACCTTAGAAATTCACTGGGAAACAAACAAGGATTAAAGGGATGTTATAGTTAGGTGAAAGTTTCACATAAAACATATAATTTGAAACTAAGAAAAACACTGAAATTCATTCGTTATAGTTATAACTTGCGCCCTCTCCATGCAATGTTGCCACAAAAACCAACTACTTACACAATTGCTAGCTGGTACAGTTGTGCAAGCTACTTATCTTACTCTGGCTTGGGAGAAGCTAGGCACTCCTTTTTTGCAACATATAGCTAAGTAAACATCATTTGCGGACATAGATTTTTTCTTTATATGCAAAAAAGAATTAACTTTCAAAAGGTTAATAAATTCTGCTTTTAATGATCCAGTTTAAAGTTATTTGTCATCTGTCGCCTGACTGGGCTTGCTACAGAGCACCAGTAATACTTTCTGTAATCCTTCGCTCTTGTCCAAGGAAGATGTGAACAGAAGTTACTGGCCCACAGAGCTGAGGCTCCCCAAAGCAACAGACTTCCTCAGCTCAGCCCCCTTCTCTTTGACAACTTTGTCAAACAAGAACAACATTAATAAAAGGCAGCTCTGTTAGACCTGGGGTTTCTGATTGGCAGAGGCATGCACCCTGTCCAAACAGGAGGCACAACTTTAGTCAGGGTAAGCTAGGTACACACTAAAAGATAACCTGTGCTCACCCTCTGGTAGCTTGGCACAGAGTAGTCAGGCTTATCTAAAGAGGCAATGTGTAAAGAATTTGTGTATACACATACAGTAACACAATGAAAACACCACAAACATACTCCAAACAGGATTATACAAATAGATTATATTTTTATGAGTAAGACAAGACCAAAACTACAAAAATCCAATCAGTAGAACCGGAGTTATGAATTCTTAAAGATTAAACCAAAGAATAGTGCTTAGAAGCAAATGGCCCTTATGGGTTACTTGAGGTCGCGCTGGACCAGGGTAAATCAAAAGTTCAGGCCAACCGTGATGGAGGGCAGGCTGGTTACAGGACTCGCGCAGGTCCTGCTGAAAAAGTACCTTGGATGGAGCAAACGTCGAAGACTTGATGCTCCGGTTCCGATCCGCGCGGGCAATAAAGGATTTGTCGACAAACCCCTTTACGATTCAGGCACTGTGTCATCATCGGGAGACACTTTCCGTCGTCATACACCCGCGCATTCCGTCGAAGCGATGTCGTCGATCGCCTCCTGCATCGGCGTAGAAGGGCAATCGGTATAAAGTCATCACTATGTTGATTTTGATGGTTCTGTACAGCAGAAGTTACCTTTAAAGGGCACCACTTGGCAGGGCAGGACTCACAGATGGCAGAGTCCAGGTGCTCTTGCAGGATTGAAGGAAGTCTTTGGTAGCCTCGAGATGTCAGAACAGGAGGAAAGCCAGCAAGCCCTTGGAGTCACTCTGGGTTCAAGTGAGATAGATCCAGTCCTTGTCCTGAGCAGGGCAGGGATCAGCAGGCAGCAGGGAAGCACCGCAAGAGAGAAAACAGTTCTTCCAGAGCAGCAGTCAAGCAGAGTGGAAATCCTTAAACCACAGCAGTCTTTATTTCTGGCAGGGTTCTTGACAGGTCTAGGTGTGTACTGTCTTGATAGGGTAAGAGGCTTAGTAATTATACTCAGTTGTGCCTTTGAAGTGGGGGTGACTTCAAAGCAGGCCCTTGAAGTGCACAGGTCCCCCTTTCTTCCCAGTCTTGAAAGAGCTATCGAAATGCAGATGAGTTCTCGGTCACACCTGCCCTTCCTGTGTTTGTGGCTGTCTAGAGGGATTGCACAAAGTGAAGCTATCCCCCAACCCAGACGTGTATTGGAGATAGGCTGCAAGGCACACATATCAGTAAGAGCAGAGAAATGCCTACTTTCTAAAAGTGTTATTTCTAAAATAGCAATTTTAAATCCAACTTTACCAGTAAAGAGGATTTAACATTATCATTCCAAAGATATAAAACATGATGCAGCTACTCCTTTCTGCTCAGGAATTACAGCTTTAAAGTGTTTAGGGAATTCCCGTTGTTAACCTATGAGAGGAGTATGCCTCACAGTAGTGAAACACAAATTTAGGTGCTTGTCACTACCAAGACATGCAAAACTTAACAGTACATGTCCTACCCTTTATTTACACAGCACCCTGCTCTTAGGGCGACCTAGGGCCTACCTCAGGTGTGACTTGTGTGTAATAAAAGGGGAGGTTAAGGCTTGGCAAGTGGTTTTAAATGCCAAGTCGAAATGGAGGTAAACTGCAACGGCAGGCCTGAGACAGGTTAGAAAGGCTACTAGTGTGGGTGGCACAACCAGTGCTGCAGGCCCACTAGTAGCATTTAGATTACAGGCCCTGGGTATATAGTATGCCACTTGTTAGAAATGGGATCTCTAGTTGGCAGTAGTTTGCACCCTTTCCAAGTAGGGACCCACACTCTAGTCAGGGTAAGTATAGTGCACACTAAATTTGCCTGTGCTCACCCTCGGGTACATTGGCACAGAGCAGTCAGGCTAAACTAAAGAGTCAATGTGTAAAGTATTTGTACACACACACACACACACACACACACATTAACAACACCACAAAAGTACTCCACATCAGTTTATAAAAACAGCCAATATTCATCTGAGTAAAACAAGACCAGGACAATACATAATGTAACATACACAAGTCAAGATATGAATCCTTCAATATTAAATGCAGTTATATCATATAGGAAACAATAGCTCCAACTGGTGATGTGAGAGGCTGGCCTGGTATATGCTGTTCACTAATGTAAGTGGGCACCCTGCACCAGTCCAGACAAACCTTATGGTGATTTAAGAGGTCTCAGACAACCTTAGAAAGCTATCCAAGTGGTAGCTGTGGAGAGCAGGCTTCAGGCTTAGTCTTGAAGGAGTGTAAAGCAGTTTGTTTTACCAGAATGCAATCTTATAGTATAGGTTAATTGAAAAATGAACCACACAGTAGTTATATAAAATATGTATTTATTATATAACACTATCTAGTATGTTACAGTATCTCCTACACGGAGATAGACACAAAGCACACAATACTTAAGCAAAGAAACAACAGTAAATAGCACTAATACACAGTGGGCCCCAGGGTGGGGACCAAACCATATACTAAAAAAGTGGTATAAGAACCACGACTCGAGTCAGGACAATGTCGAGAGGACGTAGAGTTGCTGGGACCCCAAGGAACCACCCAAGCTGAGTTGATAGGGACCCCCCGGAGTTCGTATGCAGTGTGAGAACACGACCGCGTGCGCCGTGCAAGTCGCGGTTGGAATTTTAAAGATTAAGGACCCTTCCCAGTGGACTTCGAAGAAACCCCGTGGAAGACAGAAGGTTGGAGAGCCACCCCACCCGTGGATACCAAAGTAACCCAAGTTACCTAATTCAGGGAAGCCGGGTGCATAGATGTGAAGTGGCGTCGGAAACCGCAGTCGAACCCAATGGAGGACTTCGAAGAAGAGCCGAGAAGGAGAAACTGTCTGTTGGAATCCAAACGTGGATTCTTGTCGAAGAGTACCTGAAAGTAGAGGGGACAGAGTCTGGGTCACTTGAGAGTGACCAGGGGCTCGGTTGACGAATGCCCACCGATGTCTGGTGCTTCAGAATAGTTGACAGTGACCTTGACTCTGCAGCTGCGGGAACCAGGCGACATTGAGGACGACCAGGAGCCAGATGCAAGCTGTCCCATGTCGAGTGCTGAGGGGTCAGTGTCCGGCAGGAGCACCAACAAGCCTTGGCAAAAGCAACCCACGCAGGAAGTCAAGGAACTGTACGGTTCGGACCACCAAGGTGCAGGAGACTCACCACACACAGGGGAGTCAGGGCAGGACCTGAGCAATCAGGGGAGCCCAAGGAAAGCAAAGATGACCCTCAATTGGACCCACAGGCCAGAGGCACAGGAGTTGCGAGAGGACCTCAGGCAGCTTAACTAAACAACAGGCCACGGAGCACTCGGTGCGAGGTGGTTGAAGATCTTTGTAGGAAACGTTTCCAGAGGTTGGGGCTACTGGGAGCTCAATCCACTTGTCGCAGGATTGCCAACAAGCACATGCATTTGCAAAAGTACGCAGTGCACAGGGGTTCAGGTATTGCAGCCCCCATGAGGGATTCTGACCTCAAACTCGGTGAGAGGGCAGCTCGGATCTCGAGGGACGTAGGAACCCACCTCCTGTGTAGCTGAGCCTTTCGGAGTCCGTAGGAGCTCGGGATCAGCAGACCTGTCTGCAGTGTTGCGGTGTCTGCGAATGCAGGGGGGTGACTCCTTCACTCCAAGGAAGATTATCTTCAGGTGTCTTGGATGCTCCAGAGGTCCTACACGGATCCTGTATGGTGCACAGGCACAGACGATGCAGCAGACTGAGAGGGAGACTAAGTCAGGCCCAAACTAAGTCCACCGAAGTTCAGAGTGCCCAGACAGTCGAAGTACAGTGGTTTCTTGTTCAGAATCTTGTCCACGACGAATCGAAGGTCCTACAGTCAGGTAAGCCCTTAAGTACCCATGGGAGAGGGTTGGAAAGATTCAGGGGACCTCTTCCAGGGGAGGGTCTGGACAGGGGGGGAGGTTACTCCCATGTCATTTGTCCAGTTTCGCACCAGAGCCACAGCCAACGGCTCCCAGGACTGGTTTGAACTGGACTATGCACAGGGACACCAAATGTGCCCCTCATCCAGACTTTCAGTCGCTTGCATGCGCACCGACCCAGCCCTAATACACTAAATCCAGTCTGGGAGGTGGTCACACCTCCCTGTGACAGGATGCCTATTGTTCTGCTTTCCCCTGCTCGAGCTTGGCTCAGCAGCAGGAGGGCAGAAATGTGTCTCTGGTCAGCAGCAACCATTTTGTGCTGTCCGGAGCGAGAAGGCTGGTACCGGGAACACCAGGGACCCCACGAAGGACGTTTCTGAGGGGTGGAATCATACCTCCCACACCAGTTACCGGTGGGGGGGTAGGATTCCAACATGTTTGACACCAAACACGATAGGGTTTGTTTCAGCCGTTTTAGAGTTGGTCATCACGCGGTCGCATAGTGCCCCTCTATAGTAGTATATGGCTGCTTCACCGACAATCTGGGAGAATGGACTCCGTAGGCTGCAGGGGTGTCCTGCTCATGCAGGGGCACCCTCTCAATTAGAACCAAGCACCCTGCCTTCAGGATTGTAAAGGCCTGCTAGAGGGGTGACTTATAGGTTTTAAGTGCAGTGACCCTTAGATATAGTAAACCTATATCTTAAGTAAGTGGTGCATGCACCAACTTACATAGGCTGCAATTGAAGGCCTGTAGTTTCATTTTGAATGGCCTCTCATGGGTGGCATAATACATGCTTCAGCCCATGGGAGGCCTCTGGGGTACCTATGCCCATGTGTACCATATACTACGGACTGACAAGGGTACCCAAGTATCCAATCTGGAGTGTACCTAAGTACATAACATAACCATTTAGGGAGAAAGCAGATAGACTCGGGTCCTGATTAGCAGGATCCCAGTCAGACTAGTCAAAAACAGTATTACATCTAACAAAAAGTGGGGGTAACCATAAGAAGCAGATCCTACTTTCCTACACAACCCCCCAAACGTAAGGAGATGAGACTAACCTTGCCTAGTTGAGTCTTCATATTCTAAGTGGAAATATCTGGAGAGTCCATCTGCATTGGCATGGTTACTCCCAGGTCTATGTTCTACTGTATAGTCCATGCCCAGTAGGGAAATGGACCACCTCAAAAGTTTGGGGTTTTCACCTTTCATCTGTTTTAGCCATAAGAGGGGCTTATGGTCTGTCTGAACAATGAAGTGAATGCCAAACAGGTATGGCCTCAACTTCTTCAGGGCCCAGACCACAGCAAAGGCTTCACTTTCTATAGCTGACCAACGTTTCTCTCTGGGGGTCAACCTTCTGCTAATAAAAGCTACTGGTTGATCCTGGCCCTCTGCATTTAGTTGTGACAACACAGCCCCTACCCCCAACTGCAGATGCATCTGTTTGGACAATAAATTGCTTGGAGTAGTCGGGACTCTGCAGAATGGGAGCAGTGCACATGGCCTGCTTGAGATCATCAGATGCCTTCTGACAGCTAACAGTCCACTGAACTTTCTTGGGCATTTTCTTGGAGGTGAGATCATTCAAGGGAGTCACTATAGACCTATATCATTATACAAATCTCCTGTAATACCCAGTCAGGCCCAAGAAAGCTCTGACCTGAGTCTGGGTAGTTGGAGCAACCCAGTCCATTATGGTCTGGATTTTTCTCTGTAATGGTTGAACCTGGCCTCCACCCACACGGTGGCCCAGGTACACAACCTTGCTCTGCCCTATCTGGCACTTAGTAGCCTTGATAGTGAGGCCTGCTTTTGCAGAGCCTCAAAAACATTCTTCAGGTGGACCAGGTGATCCTCCCAGGTGGAGCTAAAGACAGCTATATCATCAAAATATGCTGCACTATAGGTTTCCAGACCTGCGAGAACTTTGTTCACCAGCCTTTGGAATATGGCAGGTGCATTCTTCAAACCAATGGGCATTACAATAAATTGATAATGCCCACTAGGGGTTGAAAATGCAGTTTTTGGTTTGGCATCCTCAGCTAGTCTGATTGCCATAGCCAGCAGTCAGGTCAAATGTGCTCAAGAATTTGGCTGAGGCCAAAGTGTCAATGAGCTCATCTGCCTGGGAATTGAGTGAGCATCAGTCCTAGTGCATGCATTGAGCCCCCTGTAGTCCACACAAAACCTCATCTCTCTCTTACCACCCTAGGTGTGAGGTTTTGATACCAGAACCTCTGGACTAGCCCAAGGGATATCTGAGGGTCCAATCACTCCCAACTCCAGCATCTTTTGGACCTCTGTTCTGATGCAATCTCTGACATGGGCAGGCTGCCTGTAGATTTTATTCTTCACAGGTAGATTCTCACCTGTGTCCGCTTCATGGGTGCACCAGGTATTTTGACTGGGTATCAAAGAGAACATGTGCCTATATTGATTGAGGACCTTCCTACAATCAATCTGCTTCTGGTCAGTGAGGCTGCCTGCCAAAGCTACACCATCAACTGACCCATCATCAGGGTTTTGTGAGAGGAGATCAGGGAGAGGGTCACTCTCTTCCTCCTGTCCCTCATCAGTTGCCATGAGCCTGTCTATAAAAGGTTTGAGCCTGTTCACATGGAGCACCCTGTGGGGGCTCCTGGGAGTGCCAAGGTCCACCAAATTGGTGACCTCACCTTTTTGTTCAATTATGGTATGTGGTCCACTCCACTCGTCTTGGAGAACTGCTGAGGCCACAGGCTCCAGCACTCACATCTTCTGCCCTGGCTAGTAAACAGTTAGAACAGCCTTTTGGTCATGCCAAGCTTTTTGTAATTCTTGACTTGCCTCAAGGTTTTTTCTGGCCTTCTTCATGTACTCAGCCATCCTGGAGCGGAGACCAAGTACATAGTCCACTATGTCTTGTTTGGGAGGTTTGAGAGGTAACTCCCATCCCTCCTTAACCAAACACAAGGGACCCCTAACTGAATGCCTAAATAGAAGTTCAAAAGGGCTGTAGCCAACCCCCTTCTGTGGGACCTCTCTGTAGGCAAAGAGAAGGCAGGGCAACAGAACATCCCATTTTCGCCTAAGCTTTTCTGTGAGGCCCATGATCATGCCCTTAAGGGTTTTGTTGAACCTTTCAAGTAACCCATTGCATTGTGGGTGATAGGGTGTGGTGAACTTGTAGTTCACTCCACACTCCTTCCACATTGCAGTCATGTAACTTGACATGAAATTGGTACCTCTGTCAGTTAAGACCTCCTTAGGGAAACCCACTCTGGAAAAAATTCGCAGGAGGGCTCTGGCCACCACAGGAGCTTTGGTGGTTCTAAGGGGAATTGCTTCTGGATACCTAGCGGCATGGTCCACCACCACTAGAATATAACTGTGCCCAGATGCTGTTGGAGGGTTCATGGGACCAACTATGTCAATCCCAATCCTTTCAAAGGGAACCCCCACCACTGGTAGTAGTATGAGGGGGGCCTTTGTGGTACCGCCTGACTTACCACTGGCTTGGCAGGTGGTACAGGATCGACAAAACTCCTTGGTGTCCTCAGACATGTGAGGCCAGTGAAAGTGAGGGACAAGCTTGTCCCAAGTCTTACTTTGGCCTAGGTGTCCTGCTAAGGGAATGTCATGTGCTAAGGTGAGTAGGAAGCCCCTAAACTTCAGAGGTATGACCAACCTCCTGGTGGCACCAGGCTTGGGGTCTCTACCCTCTGAGTAAAGGAGTCCCTCATCCCAATAGATCCTGTGGGATCCACTGGCACTCCCAGCAGCCTCAGCAGCAGCTTGCTATCTGAGGGGTTCAAGAGAGGGGCAGGTTTGCTGCTCCAAACTAAAGTCTGCCCTGGAAGGGCCCCCTGTCCCCAAGAACTCAACCTGATCGGGTTCAGGTTCATCTGGGACAGTTCCTTCACAGGGACTGAGATCATCTCCCTCAAGAGACTGATCCTCACTCTGAGTCTGGGGGAAGACACAGTCTTACCCCTCCTGCTCCTTCTCTTGGAAGGCCCCTGGTCCATTGTTCCAGGATCCAAGGCCTGTTCAGTGGTTGACAGTTTGGCTTGTGACCTGGTCACAGCAAACACATCTGCAGAGATGCCCAACATTGCTGCATGAGTCCTTACTTCCACTTCAGCCCAGGGTGAAGTTTCCAAATCATTGCCCAACAAACACTCAACTGGTAGGTCTGAACTTACTGCAACCTTTTTAGGGCCAGTAACCCCTTCCCAGCTGAATTTAACAACTGCCAAGGAATGGTCAGTCCTGACATTGTTTGCATTGGTCACTTGGTACATTTCTCCAAGTATGATTTGGTCAGGGGCCACGAGATTCTTTGTCACCATAGTGACACTTGGCCAATAATTTTCTCCTTTTTATAAACATTCAGAAACATAATTTTGTTCTCATTGTCCATTATTGAGTTGACAAGGACTTTTATGTAAGAGTTACGTACCTCAGTGCTTCAGTTTTATATAGCGCAAACTAGGCCCGAGAAACCGGGTATGATTTGGTCAGGGGCCACAAGATTCTCTTTCACCATAGTGACATTTTTTTTTTTTTTTTAGAGTTTTATATAGCGCGAACTAGGCCCGAGAAATCGGGTATCAGAGTGCTTTACATGAGCACGGGTTTCATTACAGATGGACGCATTCATTTTTGTTAGGCACGGGGAGATTAAGTGATTTGCCCAGAATCACAGGATGTTGAGCGTCGTTGCCGAGACTCGAACCCGGTTCCCTAGCTTAGAAGTCGACCGCTCTAGCCGTAAGGCTACATCCTCTCCCACTTGCGCCTGTGTCCCTGTATGCCATGGCCTCCTTACCATTTATCAATGGCTGCTGTCTGTATTTGCCCAGATTACTGGGACTGACAAATAAGGTGGCAAAATACATGCCACCATCACAGACAAGCACAGCCTGAGTTGGAGTTCTGACTAGGCCAGAACCCATCTCAGAGCCCAAGGTTAACCCTACTAATCCCTTGTTCCCTGTACCACCACTTGTACTTGTGCTAGGGAGCGCAGTTGCCTTAGGGGCAGTGGTGGTAGGATGATTTTCTTTGGCTTTTGGACAATCAGCATCTTTTGTCCAATGGGTTTTCACTTCACAAAAGTAACACCAAGGATTCTTTTTGCCTTTTCCTTTGTTGAACTGTGACTCCCCCCACGAGATGCAGGTTTTTGGGGCCCTGATGAAGACTTTTTTTTGTCTTTACCCTTGTCCCCACCTTTATCTTGAGTTTTGGAGTCTTGCTTCTTCTGGTCACCACCAGTGTTCTGGGTTTTCTGCTTCACCCTGGTCCTGACCCACTTATCTGCCTTCTTTCCCAATTCTTGGGGAGAAGTCAGATCAGAATCCACAAGGTACTGGTGCAATAAATGATTTTGGCAATTATTAAGGATTTGCTCCCTCATAATCAAACTATACAATCCATCAAAATCATGTACTTTGCTGCCAAGCAACCAGCCTTCCAGAGCCTTTATAGCACTGTCCACAAAACCTACTCAGTCCTGATTCTGTGCCTTCTGGGTGTCTCTGAACGTAATCCTGCACTGTTCAGTGGTTAAGCCAAACCCATCAATGAGAGCACTCTTCAAAACTGAGTAATTGTCAGCATCCTCTTCTCTAACAGTGAGGAGCTTATCTCTACCTTTGTCAGCAAAGGAGAACCTCACTGCTCTTGAGGGACCTTCTGAACTTTACAGGCCCTCTCTAAAGCAGTTATCCATTTATGGATGTCATCCCCAACATGGTAGAGAGGTACAATCTTGCTCATGTTCCTATGATCAAAGGAATGTTCCTTAACTCTAGGGACACTGTTGCTGCCACCATGGAACTCTAGTCCCAATTTTCTTCTAGCTCTCTGGACTTCTAGGGACTCTTTGTCAAAGGCCAACTGCTCTTTCCTGAGCCTAAGCCTAGCTTTCTCAAGTTCAAGAAGTTGGTACTCCCTATCAAAAGAGTTGTCCCTCTTGCTAGATACAGAGGTCCCTATAGACTGTCCTGAGTGACTAGACTCTGCAGAGGGAGATCTAGATCTCCTTGGTAAACTCTGCACTCTTCCAGGAGGAACAAAGAGGGGGCACTCAAGGCCTTCTCCATTTTCCTCTTGAAGATCTGAGTTGTCCAGGTTGGAGCCATCAGGTTCCCCCTGGTCCAGGTTAGATTCTAGGTCAAAGAGGGGTTCCCCTCCAGCCCTATCTTCATACCCTGGCCTACCCAATCTATCCTGTTCATCTGACCCAGGAGTCTTCCTTAGGTCATCTAACAGTAACATCTCTACCAGGAGTTGATTGGTGGCACTCCTCCCTGTCTTCAGCTTCCTAGAGGCACACAGTGCTTTCAGTTCTTGGAAAGAAAGTTCACTGTATCTGGAAGGCAGAGAGCCACTGGCATCTCCTTTAGTAGACATACTAAGTGTGGTGTGGTGTTACACCTACCTAACCTAGTGGGAGCTAAAGTCTCTTAGGTTGGAGAAAGGGTGTGCTAGACCCTTAACTTGCCCAACCCCAAGTTCAGTAGAACTTACTTATTCTAAGCTTGTATTATATGTGCCTAGTACTAGTGTTTTTTCAGTTAATCAATACAAAGATTTATCTGGTAAAACAATGCAAGCTTGAATCCCAACCGCTGCACACCAATGTGAGAGGCTGGCCTAGTATATGCTGTCCACTAATGTAAATGGGCACCTTGCACCAGTCCAGACAACCCTTATGGTGATTAACCCTGGGCGGGTAACTCCGCTCCGCCAGCGGAGTTTGCGGGGATTTGCCTACTCCGCGCTCCGTGGCGAACGCGGAGTAGGCAAAAACTCCACCTCCGTGGCAGAGCGGAGTTAGCCGCTCCCTCCCCTCTCCCAAAGTCTTTAAAAATGTAAAAGTAGCCACTTACCTGTTGTCTGCCGCCTCCCCTGCCTGGTCGCTCTCCGTCCTGCTTCTCGCATCCTTCTGTGATTAAAAAAAAACTACGTTGTACGTCTGACGCGCACCCACCCAGCCCTAATGCACTAAATCCTGTCTGGGAGGTGGTCACACCTCCCTGTGACAGGATGCCTATTGTGCTGCCTTCCCCTGCTCGAGCTTGGCTCAGCAGCAGGAGGGCAGAAATGTGTCTCTGGTCGGCAGCAACCATTTTGTGCTGTCTGGAGCTAGAAGGCTGGTACTGGGAACACCAGCGACCCCATGAAGAACGTTTCTGAGGGGTGGAATCATACCTCCCACACCAAACACAATAGGGTTTGTTTCAGCCGTTTTAGAGTTGGTCATCACACATTCGCATAATGCCCTGCTATAGTAGGATAAGGCTGCTTCACCGACAACCCGGGAGAATGGACTCTGTAGGCTACAGGGGTGTCCTGATCATGCAGGGGCACCCTCTCACTTAGAACCAAGCACACTGCCTTCAGGATTGTAAAGGCCTGCTAGAGGGGGGACCTATAGGTTTTAAGTGCAGTGACCGTCAGATATAGTAAACCTATATCTTAAGTAAGTGGTGCATGCACCCACTTACACAGGCTGCAATGGCAGGCCTGCAGTTCCATTTTGAATGGCCTCTCATGGGTGGCATAATACATGCTTCAGCCCATGGGAGGCCTCTGGGGTACCTATGCCCTGGGTACATGTGTACCATATACTAGGGACTGACGAGGGTACCCCAGTATCCAATCTGGAGTGTACTTAAGTACATAACATAACAATTTAGGGAGAAATCAGATAGACTGGGGTCTTGATTAGCAGGATCCCAGTCAGACTAGCCAAAAACAGTATTACCTCTAGCAAAAAGTGGGGGTAACCATAAGAAGCAGATCCTACTTTCCTACAGGCGCTATTTTGTCCTGCTTGACTTTGACAAATCCTCAAGTTCAGTACAACTGTGATGGAGCACAGGCCGGCTACCGGAGTCGTGCAGACCCCAGTACAGTACCTTGGATGCATTACAAAGTCAAAGATGGTGCGACGCACAGAGGAGGTGAGGCGTCGTGAAGGCAAGTGATGCATCAGTTCCTTACTGCTATGCAGGTTGTTGGCTCTCGGGTACGATGCATTGTGCAGAGGAGGTGAGACATCACTGCAGCAAAGTGATGCGTCGGTTCCTGGAGGCGGAGCACAGTCGTTTAGCCGCTAAAAACCAAGGACGGTGCGGGGCGCAGGGGCGGTGATGCATTAGTTGCAGGTGCGAGACTTCAGGTCCTGAAGGCAATGCGGTGTCAATGATGTGTCAGTGTCACAGCGCAGTGTGTCATTTCCACAGCGTCGATGTCGAACCACCAGGCTGCAGGCACTGTGTCGGAGTCGGAGCGGTGTGTCACAGACTTCGGTGAAGCAGTGCTTGAGTTCATACAGCAGCGGTACTTCGGAGGTGCTGTGGTACCGTCGGGGCTTGTGTTGTAAGTCGCGGTCATTGGGTTGTGCACTCAGCGAGCGGGTCTGTGGCTTTGGTGCAGGCAGCGGCGATGCGGCGATTTCACGGGGATGCGCCGGGTCCACAGTGACACTTGTAGTTGATGCGCTGATTTCTTGGTTGCAGCACTCAAATGACCTCCAAGGGTCCAGGACTGGGTTAGGCACCACTTGGCAGGTCAGGACTCGCAGCAGAGGAGCCCAGGTGCTGGTAGCAAGATGCAGGTGAGTCTTTGATAGCCCTGAGACAACGGGAGGCAAGCTCAACTCTAGCCCTTGGAAAAACTTTAGAAAGCAGGATGCATAGAGCAAAGTCCAGTCCTCTCACTCCCAGGCAAGAAGCAGCAGACAGCAGGCCAACACAGCAAAGTGGCACTCCCTCCTAGCAGTCCAACAGCAATTCTTCCTGACAGAATGTCCCCAGTCCAGAAGTGTTTCTACTGTTATGGTGTCCGAGGTCCAGTACTTATACCTATTTTGGCCTTTGAAGTAGGGAGACTTCAAAGAAAGGTCTTTGTATTGCACAAGACCTCGCCCTTCCTAGCCCTGGCTCCAGACACACTACAGGGGTTATGCAGCTCTTTGTGTGGAGACAGGCACAGGCCTATTCAGTTGCAAGTGTCAACACCTTCCACCACTCTAGCTCAGCCTCGTGATGGGCCATCGGGATATGCAAGGGCACTCCTCATCTCCCTTTGTGTGTCTATCTAGAGTGAATTCACAAGCCCAACTGTCATACAACCCAGACGTGTATTCTAGGGACAGGCAGAGGCACCGAATGGTTAAAGTAAGAAAATGCCTACTTTCCAAAAGTGGGGGGTGACGGGGTGGTGACACTGTGGGTGGTGATATTGTTTTGCACAAATGAAGGGTAGTAGTGAACAGTCAGCTGAGTTGTTTGTTTATTTGTTGCAGAGACCCCTGATGAAGAGCCTTTCAGGCTCGAAATGCATTGGGCATAAAGGAATGGGCCTACTCGGTATTATGTTTCACCTTTAGTTTCATCCTGACGTGTAGCTGTGAAATGCCTGGATGGGCACTCAGTAGACATATGAAAAAGTTAAATAAAGACATAAGGTGGAATTACACATCTCCGCAGTGATTTTTAAGCACGGAAGAGTGATGGAATAAGGAACTGGATAATTACTGGTATCAAGTGATGAAAACGGATAATTTAAGATTACATGGATTAATTAGAGGGAAGTTTTCCCACACCGCAGTGCGACAGATGGGAGCGCGAGTTAAGTGCCCTGAGGTATACTTTCCAAAAGTGGCATTTTCAGACCTGCAATTTAAAAACCAACTTCACTAAAAGATGTGTTTTTAAATTGTGAGTCCAGAGACACCAAACTCCAATTTTCTATCAGCTCCCAATTGGGAGATACCAGTGTAAGACGCTACAGGGCAACTCCAATACTAACCTATCGAAGAGATAGGCCTTACTGTAGTGAAAGGTGAATTTAGCGGCTTTTCACTACCAGGACATGTAAAACTTAAAACTGCAGGTCCCAACTTTTAAATACACAGCAACCGGGCCCTGGGGCTAACTAGGGCCCACCTTAAGGGTGCCTTATATTTAGTAAAAGGTAAGGTTTGGGCCCGGCAAATAGCTGTAATTGCCAGGTCGAAATGGCAGTTAAAAACTGCACACACAGGTTCTGAGTGGAAGGTCTGAGACACATTTGGAGGGCTACTCATGCGGGTGGCACAATCAGTGCTGCAGGCCCACTAGTAGTATTTGGTTTACAGGCCCTGGACACATGTAGTTCAATGTATTAGGGACCTACTAGTAAATCAAATATGTCAATCATAGAGAAACCAAATGCCATTACATTTTAGACACAAAGCACACGCACTTTAGCACTGGTCAGAAATGGTAAAGTGCCCAGAGTCCAAATACCAGCAAAAAAAAGTCCAGCACACAATCAAAAACAGGAGGCCAGAAGCAAAAAGACTGGGCTGGGGAAACCACACCAAAGATGCCAAGTCTAACACTACTGTACAAGGGACTTACGAGTAAACTAAATATGCCAATCTGATAGAGACATCTAGCAATAGATTCCTTACCTTTGAATTCTCCACTGACGCCAGACTTGATCCGGGAACATTTTCAGCAGTACCTCTGCATGCCAGTAGAGGGCATTGTGCGACTCCATACTGATGTCGTCAACTGGATGTGATGGCGTCCATATAATCCCCCTTCCGATGCGCTTATGTCAGTTCCTTCTTTTCCGCGCTTCCAATGTGGATCTGGAGCGGTTCCTCAGGCCATTTTTTTGGCCTGTTGCGTAATTTTTTTGTCAAAGGAACAGTGTACCCATTTCTTTTTCTCTCATGTCTTCAGGGTTCAAACCTTGTGGGTCCTGTGGAAGGCAGATGTTGGCCACAGACCCTCATACTATTTGTATGTGGTGCCTCAGGGAGCACCATGACTTAGAGGATTGTGACTCCTGCTGTCGTCTTCGGACGAAAGTATTGCGGGAACAGCACATGAAGATCCTGGCGGCACTACTGGCGGAGGCCAGCATCGTTGTCAGTCTCGTTCGAGGTCCCGGGAGCGATTGTGAGACTGGTCCAGAAGCCTTTTTCACAGGCACAACTTCTGCTACATTGAAGGATAAGTCACCAAAGCGCAAGCGGTCAAAGGCGTGGCACCCCCGACTTTGCCACGAAGGTTCTGAGTCCACCCTGCGCCTCCCTGTTTTCCTTGTAGCTGGGCCGACTCTAGCTCAGATGCTGGATTACTATACTTCCCTCCATGCCATCTTTGGGCCTCCATCTCCCTTGGTGCGCTTTTAAGCCCCAAAGGGGTGAGAGGTGTCCTAACTGAATCCATGCTGGCTGGTTTGCCCACGGCATCAGTTAGGCCCTCTGGATCCATAGTCAGATCCATGCCGGCTTCGGTGCACAGCCCTTCGGTTCCCACCTGCGACACCAGAGGTCGATCTGTTAACACTGACAGTGACATCAGCAGAGCTGCTCGATGCAGCACCTGTCACCCTCTCTCCGACTGCGTCGGGTATGTTGCCAGTGGTGCCGTCTGGCTCAGACACTTTCCCTCCTCCTTATAAAAAGTCCCTTGCTGTTTTTCCTATGGGGAACAGGATTTTGGAGGTGCTGAAGAGGGCCGCTGCAGTCCTAGACTTACAGCTCTCCTCTGTGGAGGTGTTCACTGATACCTTGATACAAGTGCTTCTCCAGAACCAAACAGAAGTAGAGCCTGTGCTCCCCTACTGTAGCACTGTATTACATTTTATTAGGGACTGTGCTAAGCCCACTATGCGGTCCCCTGTGGACCAATCCATAGCCCATCGACACCGGCCCGCCCCCGAGGACCCGGCATGTCTCTTCCGGCACCCAACCATAAGATGTTTTGTGGTGCAGACCGCTTCAGCCTCCTCTGACCCCAGCATCCTCCCTAACATTCCTCCGGAGAGGGAGTCCAGACAGCTGGAAGCTTGTGAAAGAAGCATCTTCTCCTCAGCTAGCTCAGCCTTGCAGTCAGTAAACACTGCATGTGTTCTGGGCTGCTTTTCCCATGCCTTGTGGGATTCCGTGGCACGCCTGCTGCCTTCGCTTCCAGAGGAGACCCGGAGCAAACTCGGCCAGACACCTCAGGATAGACGAGAGGCAGCTAAATTTGCAATAAGCTTTGGCATGGACACCACAAACTCAGTGGGTCGAGCCATGGCTCATTCGGTGGTACTTCGCCATCATGCCTGACTACGCCACTCTGGCTTTTCGGAGGCTGTCCAAGCCACCCTGGAGGGCATGCCCTTCAATGGTGCCTGCCTGTTCGGCACACATTTCTTTTTTACTTTCCCAGCGGAGCAATGGAACAAGTGATAACGCCATTCCACATCGGAGAGTCCTTGCACTTTTTTAGCGAGCTGCTCTTGCTATACCTCAGCAGGATGGGCTCTTGCTGCTGGTCTCTCGGGCACCTGGGTTAAAATTACTTCTTTTATTCTCTATAGAAGGGGATTTTTCCTTCATCCTTGTACCCTGCTGGTTTTCCTTGTTGTGGCATCTTGACTACATTCCTAGTCTGTGTGGGTCATGTTCAAGGCACACTTCTCTTGTACCGCCGGTTCTTGTTGTCATTACACTGACTCTTCACCCCAAGGACATCTGTGATACTTACTTATTGCTTAGAGGAAAGGTTGTGTACCTGTGCTGCCACAGGTACCTTTATTACAAGAGTTCATGCACCACCCAGGGCATCAAGTTGTCTAAATATTTATTCTTCAGGTGGCGCCATATAGCCATCTTCTGTGTTGATGGCATCTTGTGGTGGACACCTTGTTGTTTACGCACGTTTCCCTCAACATTATAGTTCTGTGTTTCTTGGGATTAGTTCGCAATGGGGACTGGTTGCTCCCTTCGGACACAATATCCCTGGTCGACTCCTTTCACTCTATTCTACAGGGTGTTATCATATTTCTAGCACTCCGGGGTTAGTTATAATGCCTCTGCGTTATTCTTAGGGTTTCTTTCTTCATAAGGGACTGTCTCCCTCTTGCTGTGCCCCTCATTTCCTTCAGAAGATGCCTATATACATTAGTATAATGAAGGCTGTAGGCATGCTAGGCCTTATCCCTTCTGGTGATTTTCAGGTCTCCTATTTCCTGTTGGGACATTATTTTCCTATAATCAACAACTATTGCCCTTCTATAGGTTGCAACTCCTTTGTTGATTCAGCTTTTAATAATTTGTTTTTAGTTTTCGGACTTACACTTTCGTGGTGGGTTTTGCCCCTAGGACTATGTATTTTTTCGTTTTGTTCCATCCTTCATCCAGATCCTGCTCTGTCTGATATGATTTACCATTTGATGTTGATGCTGGATACCTATTCCAGGCCTTCCGTGTATTGGCCTATATTTCACCTTGATTTTCTTGTAGGTCCAAGTTGTTGCCTTGTTTTTTCCATGCTAGCAAGGTCTTTTTTTCACACCTGCTGTTTTCTTTCAAGATTATATCAGCTGCATGATTGTGGGCTACTCAGTCCGTTACCATTGGGTTAATTGCTTCGGCAGCCATTACTTCACTGTGGTGTCCTCCACAATGTTCATTCTTTTATATTAATGCTATCTTGCTGATTACTCGTCTCAGTCCGCATATATTTTTGTGACATCATCACAGTGACGATTTCAGTCTATGGATATATATATATATATATATATATATATATATATATATATATATATAAATATATTTATTTGAAAAAGGTTTGCCATCTTGTGAGATGCACTCCCAGGAAGTAAGCAGACACAGGAACTGGGATATTAAAACACACTGACCAGCAGTTTAATGCGACGCGTTTCAGGCTTACGCCCTTCTTCAAAGCCAACTGCTCTCCAGGACGGCCTGAAACGCGTCGCATTAAACTGCTGGTCAGTGTGTTTTAATATCCCAGTTCCTGTGTCTGCTTACTTCCTGGGAGTGCATCTCAGAAGATGGCAAACCTTTTCAAATAAATAATTTGGCCCGCCTAGGTCGAGAGAAGCACCACCGCAAGATCCCAAGCGGGGCCGCCTGCTGTTTTATATTGACTGTGGGTGGAACAGGAGGAGCGGCCTGTAAAGAGAGCTGTGTTTCTTTGTTTTAAAGCACCATTTAAAGAACTTTGAAAACCAGTGATGGCTACAAACAGACCCACATGGGTAAGGAACTACCAGCCCCATCATGCTTTGCAGGCAATGTGATTTGCCGGCCCACTTGGGGCGTGACTTGAAGCCCACTTGGGGCGTGTCTTGAATAAATGGAGGGAAAATGCTGGCAGAAATGTTTGGCCGCCCTGGAGAGCAGTTGGCTTTGAAGAAGGGCGTAAGCCTGAAACGCGTCGCATTAAACTGCTGGTCAGTGTGTTTTAATATCCCAGTTCCTGTGTCTGCTTACTTCCTGGGAGTGCATCTCACAAGATGGCAAACCTTTTCAAATAAATAATTTGGCCCGCCTAGCTCGAGAGAAGCGGGCCGCCTGCTGTTTTATATTGACTGTGGGTGGAACAGGAGGAGCGGCCTGTAAAGAGAGCTGTTTTTCTTTGTTTTAAAGCACCATTTAAAGAACTTTGAAAACCAGTGATGGCTACAAACAGACCCACATGGGTAAGGAACTACCAGCCCCATCATGCTTTGCAGGCAATGTGATTTGCCGGCCCACTTGGGGCGTGACTTGAAGCCCACTTGGGGCGTGTCTTGAATAAATGGAGGGAAAATGCTGGCAGAAATGTTTGGCCGTCCTGGAGAGCAGTTGGCTTTGAAGAAGGGCGTAAGCCTGAAACGCGTCGCATTAAACTGCTGGTCAGTGTGTTTTAATATCCCAGTTCCTGTGTCTGCTTACTTCCTGGGAGTGCATCTCAGAAGATGGCAAACCTTTTCAAATAAATAATTTGGCCCGCCTAGGTCGAGAGAAGCACCACCGCAAGATCCCAAGCGGGGCCGCCTGCTGTTTTATATTGACTGTGGGTGGAACAGGAGGAGCGGCCTGTAAAGAGAGCTGTGTTTCTTTGTTTTAAAGCACCATTTAAAGAACTTTGAAAACCAGTGATGGCTACAAACAGACCCACATGGGTAAGGAACTACCAGCCCCATCATGCTTTGCAGGCAATGTGATTTGCCGGCCCACTTGGGGCGTGACTTAAAGCCCACTTGGGGCGTGTCTTGAATAAATGGAGGGAAAATGCTGGCAGAAATGTTTGGCCGTCCTGGAGAGCAGTTGGCTTTGAAGAAGGGCGTAAGCCTGAAACGCGTCGCATTAAACTGCTGGTCAGTGTGTTTTAATATCCCAGTTCCTGTGTCTGCTTACTTCCTGGGAGTGCATCTCACAAGATGGCAAACCTTTGCAAATATATATATATATATATCACTGAAAAAACCACAGGTTTCAGGGACGTTATAGTTAGTTGGACATTTCACTCGTACAAAACCAGAGAAATTCCCCCATTATAGTTAGTTCAGCTGTAAAGTTTAAATATGTTTTATATATATGCCAAGATGTATTGAAGAATGAGTGGGTGTATAAGTGTCTGGATGGATGATTTAGTAGGTGCGTGACTGACTGTATAAGTGAGTGATTAAATGTGTCTTACTGAATGCATGGGTTGGTGAGTAGCTACATGAGTGTCTATATCGGTTATTGATTGGTTGCTTGAGAATTTGTATGGGAGAATGTGTGTGTGTGTGGGTGGGTGGGAGGTGTGTGACTCTGTGCATAGATGTGTGAGTGGTTGATTCACTGGGTGTATGGGTTCAAGAATGCATGTGGAAACAGCTGTATGGGTGGGTGAGTGCGTGTATGGGTGTGTTGGTGAGTGAATGGATGTCTCAGTGGTACATGTCCAAGTAACTACATAGGGAAAAGGCAGTGTATGTGAGATTTGGAGTATAAATGACTATACGTGAGAGTCAGTGATTGTGAGAGTGGCTGTATGGATGAGTGTGTACTTGTATCAGTGATTATATAAGAGAGTAAGTATGTGTTACTATCTGTATAGGTGAGTAAATGGGAGTGTGATTGATTCTTTGCATGACTGACTAGGTGTGTGAGTAACTCCATGGATGAGTGGCGGTGTGTGAGTGTCTGTATAGGTGTATGAATGCATATGATAGTGTTGTATTGATGAGTGACTGCATGTATGAGTGATTGTATGGGTGAATGAGTGGATGTGTGTGTAGACCTAGGAATCAGTGAGTGCGCATGTAGTAACTGGTATTGGTGTGTCGATGGTTTCGAAAATGGTAGTCTGTATTTTACAGTGGGTGTATCAAAGGTTATATTAGAGTGTGAGGAGGTGCATCAGATTTTCACGTGGATGATGTCATCAGTGATGTCATTTGAGATGTCATCAGTGATGTCATCAGTGATGTCACTGACCATGTCATGAATTATGTAATATGTGACGTCATCAGCAGTGCATTGCGGGGGCGCGAGTTATAGTTAGCTGAACTAACTATAACGGGGGAATTTCTCTGGTTTTGTACGAGTGAAATGTCCAACTAACTATAACGTCCCTGAAACTTGTGGTTTTTTCAGTGAATTTCTAAGGTTTTTTAAATGCTAAGTTCTAACGATAACGTCCCTGAAACCTATGGTTTTTTTAGTGAATTTCAAAGGTTTTTTAAATGCTAATTTCTAACTATGCCTACAAAGGTAGGACATGTGAAGAAAGAGGAAGAAAAGCGCACAAAGAAGCAAGACAAATGCAGAAAGAGGCAACAGAAGTCCAGAAAGACGAAGAAAAGTGCAAGAAGAAGCAAGAGATGTGCAGAAAGAACCAACAGAGGAGCAGAAAGTCCTCCTGTGCCCCCAACTTTTTGCTGACGGGTACTGGTGGTAACTGACTCTGACTAACCGGCCCTAGAGCCAGTGCTATGCTAAAAGACACTTAGAATACAGTGAAAACACCTACATACACTAGGGAACACTATGCGTTGGGGTACCCCTGTGATTAGCATGACCTCCTCTGTATTTGCCATGAGTTAGTGCCTGGGTCATTGGATGAGTACATGGGTACTGACTGGATGATTAGAGTACTGCAAGGAGAGTGGATGGTGAATTTATAAACGCTTGTGTTTTGGCGGAGTGATTGGATAAGGACATGGAACTGGTTGGGTGATTGGAGGAGTGCATGGGTAGTGACAAAGAGATGGCTGGGCTGCATCAGTAGTCCTCGGGATTGTAGCAGTGCATGTGTTAGTGCCTGCGTCATTGCATAAGTACATGGGTAGTGACTGGATGATTAGAGTACTGCAAGGAGAGTGCATGGTGAATCTATAAGTGCCTGGGTTTTGGCGGAGTGATTGGATAAGTACATGGTACTGGCTGGGTGATTGGAGGAGTGCATGGGTAGTGACAAAGAGATGGCTGGGCTGCATCAGTAGTGCTCAGTGGATTGTAGCAGTGCATGTGTTAGTGCCTGGGTCATTGCATGAGTACATGGGTAGTGACTGGATGATTAGAGTACTGCAAGGAGAGTGCATGGTGAATTTATAAGTGCTTGTGTTTTGGCGGAGTGATTGGATAAGTACATGGTGCTCGCTGGGTGATTGGAGGAGTGCATGGGTAGTGACAGGGCGATGTCTGGACTGCATCAGTAGTGCTCAGGGTATTGTAGCAGTGCATGAGTTAGTGCATGGGTCATTGCATGAGTGCATGGGTACTGACTGGATGATTAGAATACTGCAAGGAGAGTGCATGGTGAATTTATAAGTGCTTGGGTTTTGGCGGAGTGATTGGATAAGTACACACGTCACATCAGGCCCGCCCCCTCCCTTCACCACTGTGCAAACGCGCCCCCTGGCGGGTTTTAAGTTGGGGGATTAATTCCCCTTGAATCCTGAGGGTTCCTGGGAGCCAACTAGCCCACCAGGTACCTCCAGTAAGCACCACAGAGCTGCGTTGCAGAGAGGTGGTCCAAGGCCACTCCCTTTTTACACCTCTCTGCAACGCAGCTCTGTGGCGCTTACTGGAGGTACCTGGTGGGCTAGTTGGACCCAAGGGACCCTCAGGATTCAAGGGGACTTAATCCCCAACCTACAACGCGCCAGAGGGCCCGTTTGCACAGTGGTGAAGGGAGGGTGGGGCCTGATGTGACAAGTGTGCAAACGCACCCGTGGCGCGTTTTAAGTTGGGAGATTAAGTCCCCTTGAATCCTGAGGGTCCCTAAAGCCCAACTAGCCCACCAGGTACCTCCAGTAAGCACCACAGAGCTGCGTTGCAGAGAGGTGGTCCGAGACCACGCCCCTTTTTACACCTCTCTGCAATGCAACTCTGTTGCACTTACTGAAGGTACCTGGTGGGCTAGTTGGCCCCCAGGGACCCTCAGGATACAAGGGACTTAATCCCCCAACTTAAACGCACCACGGAGCGCGTTTGCACACTTGTCACATCAGGCCCCGCCCCCTCCCTTCACCACTGTGCAAACACGCCCGTGGCGCGTTTTAAGTTGGGAGATTAAGTCCCCTTGAATCCTGAGGGTCCCTGGAGTCCAACTAGCCCACCAGGTACCTCCAGTAAGCACCACAGAGCTGCGTTGCAGAGAGGTGTAAAAAGGGACGTGGCCTCGGACCACCTCTCTGCAAGGCAGGCCTGTGGCGCTTACTGGAGGTACCTGGTGGGCTAGTTGGCCCCCAGGGTCCCTCAGGATTCAAGGGGAATTAATTCCCAACTTAAAACGCACCACAGGGTGTGTTTGCACACATGTCACCTGAGGCCCTGCCCCCTCCCTTCACCACTTTGCAAACGCGCCCCGTGGCGCGTTTTAAGTTGGGGGATTAGGTCACCTTGAATCCTGCCATAGCAAACAGCAGTGTCCCGGGGGTGGGCACCCCGGGACACTGCATGAGCCGGCCCTGGGGGGTGGCGGTCCCCAGGGCCATCACGGGCTCCAGGAGGGGGGCCGCGCGGCCCCCCTCCCTTCAGTTTGAAAGCCCCGGGGAGGTGGTGGTCCTCGGGGGTCCGTAACGGACCCCCAAATTTACATAGTTAGTGCCCCCCCCACAATTATAAAAAACAAGCCCCGGGGGGTTGCGGTCCCCTGGGCTGCGGGGACCCCCCCTGGGCCCCCGCAATTACAATTTTGCATGCCCTCGGGACTTGGCACACCCAGGGGCTAAATATTAACGAAGCGCGGAAGTCCGCACTTCGTTTTTTTAATTTTCACGGCAGGATTCGTGGATCCTACGTGAATTTTGCCGATTTTTTTTTTTTTTAATCGCTTTTTTTGGCCTTGGGGGTCCTTGTGGGACCCCCTGAGCAGGCCTAGGGGGTCAGGGTGTTTCTACCCTGCCCCCTTTTCCTGTTTTTTAACGTTTTTCTACTGTTTTCTTGTGACTCGGTTCTACCGAATCACAAGATGGCTGCCAACACTTCCTGGTTTGGAGTGTTGACAGCCAATTAGAATAAAGCTCGTGGTTGGGAGGGTCCGCGGATCCTCCGTGTCTCTAGATATCAAAACTTTTATTTTTTGATTTTCTCAGCAACTACTGAACGAATTTACACCATTTAAAACAAAAGGGCTCTTTCTGAACCAAGGGCTACCTTTTTGCCAAATTTGGTGTAATTCCGTTCGGCAGTTCGAGCTGTAGCCGTGTCTAAAGTTTCCTATGGGAAATTGATTTTCCGACCTCTTTTTTTTAAATTTCTCAGGAACTACTGAACGGATTTACACCATTTAACAAAAAGGGCTCTTTCTGAACCAAGGGCTACCTTTTTGCCAAATTTGGTGTAATTCCGTTCAGCAGTTCGAGCTGTAGCCGTGTCTAAAGTTTCCTATGGAAAATAACATGGAGAAAACACGTTTTGGGACCCCCCTTTTTTCTCGGCCCCCGCTTTGCGAATCAACCCTAAACTTACAGGATAGGAGCTGACCGGAGCGGGCCACAAGTTTTGAAAATTTTGCGAAGATTCGTCAACCGGCGCCAAAGTTATTGGGAAAAGAAAAAACGATTTTCCTATGGAAACTAGGTCCTAACTATAACTATCTACTGGCGACCGCCAGTTGATAATAGATATATATATATATATATCTCACAGTTCCCACACTGCCGAACTCCGAAACGGGTGCCTCCTTAAATCGCGAGGGCGGGACTCGCGTGTTCCACAACAACTAATTTCCAGGGTAAAGGAGCGCTCACGGGGCATTTTCAGTCTTTAATTGTACAAATTACAGCAGATGCATTTCGGCATTTTAGCCTTCCTCAGTGCTTTTCCATTTGTATTAAAAAATGAAACACAGTCTCTTCTTGGTTTAAAACTTGTCACCTTTCCTCTGATTGGTGAGTCTGCGGCCAATGGAGGAGCTGTACTCTCGATGACTCATTTCGCTGTCTCTCGGCCGCCATGGATGCAATGTAACAGAAAATTGCCATGATAGTATTGCAGATGCACAATCCATTTCTCTTTTAGCATCCGTTGAGGGCCCGCTGTTTCAACAGCAGCTTCCTTCCACTGAATCCCAAATGGGCTGCCACATGTTCCGATTCTGTGTGTCAAATGCCCCTCCTTGCAGCCGTTTGTTGTTATACGGATATCCTCGTAGGCGTCATTTAAATAAATAGACAACCATAAATTTGAATAATTTGCGACCTCATTGGTCGACGAGATGATCTGGCGGCTGCGGTTCAGGCAGTTTAGCAATTAGATCCATTTGACACATTTCCCACCATGCCACTGCCGAACTCCGAAACGGGTGCCTCCTTAAATCGCGAGGGCGGGACTCGCGTGTTCCACAACAACTAATTTCCAGGGTAATATATATATCAAAACAATGCCCTTTCAGGCATAGAGTGACGCATAAATTATGCAAAAAAGAAGCAGAGAACTTTGGGTAGTTCTCAAGTTTAGGTGGGAAGCAGTGTCGTGTAGTTCCTATATTGCCCATACAGGACCTGCGTGTTTAGATAACATAAACTGCGGGTTTCGTGGCAGACTAACTCTGAGCACCCCCACCGAGAATGTTAGCCTGTTTGCATAAGCTAGCTCACAGTGCCACTAGTGTCTCCTCTTATCGGGGAGAGATTAGTTTCTGGCAACCTCAGAACATGGCAACCCTGATCCCTCAAGATCGTGGAAACAATGTACTACTTTTCGCTCAGTCACTCGTGCTCACTTATCTTGTCTCAGAGATACACAGAATAAACAGCCTGGGTGTTTCAATAAGGGTTTATTGAACAGTTGTTATTCTCGTGTAAAATATATGAGCTGCAACAACCATTAGACAGTAGCAGAGATATATGATTAGCAGTACAATGAATATAAATGGATAGTACAGTTCTACCATCTTGCAATAAGCATGAATAAATACATGAATATAAAATGCATTGATAAAAGAGAGTGCGTACTCCTACGATGCCTATCTAGATGTGCCTAAGTGTACATAGCATGTGAGTAGGTGTAAAGCCAAGAATCCCTCTAGGATTTAGTCGAACCCCATTACCTGAAGTGTGAGAATGTCGGAGCCCTTCTTGGTCTCGAGTTGGACACCCCGCAAGGGATGTTCAGACCACTGTCAGCAGGAGCCTCAGCGTCTCTGGTCAGTGTGTCGGCCTGGAAGTTTCGGTTCCCTCTAACTACTGATAGCAAGAGGTGCTATATTTATACAGTAAAGTATATAGAGTCCCTTTGTCCCTTGTTCTTGTGTTAGCCATTGTTGGGTATGAGGATGACGTATGGGATGAACCTTGTGCATAGATATTAGGAAGGTGGTGTATAGCCCCTGCCTGGTTTCCAGGTAGCCTCATGAATATTTTATTCATGCAGTGTCAGTCTAAAGATGAAGTCATAGAACACTATTGTTCGGGAAAAACCCTCCTTCTGCACACAGGCCTAGAACTAGGTAAAAGGTTCAGTCCATAGAAGGCGTTCTCCTTACTAAATAGTAGTGCATAGAACATTTTTCAATGAGCTTCGTTAAAATCCTGTTTTAAAATCATTTTAAAAACAGTTTAAAAAGGTAAAAATAAAAATTCTTGCTACGAAAATTAGTTGTTTGGAATTGTCACTTAAGCCACAGTCCTAATTGAGTTCGTTTATATAAGTTGAATGTCTACAAGCGTCGAAAGGCCATGCTTTTCAGCGTGAAAGTGTCAATTTTTAGGGAGTGTTCCAAATTTAGTTAATTTTAAAAAAACGTGAAAATCTGAATTCTTTCCCAGCACACGATGAGCCAATTACAGATTAAATGTCCTGGCTGGGAGACGCAACATCATCGCTGCTTGCTGCTACAGGGGACGGTCCTTGTAACACCTCGCAGAGTACGTCAATGGAGCACAGATGATATTCAGTACTGCCAATAGCTGGTGTAGAGGCAGCCGGTGCTGTATTCGATACCTGGGTGCTAGTGGTGGAGCTAAAGCTCACCCCAGTTGTGAAAGGCACCTGCAGATTCTCGAGGAATGCAGCCATCAAGATGGGAATACGCTGGGGACATTGCCGAGCATGGGCCCTCAGGGGTTCCAGCCTGGTATTCAAGTCCGCAGGCGTGTCCGTTGCAAGTGTCAGACAGAGGTCCAACACGCATTCTTCACCGCAAAACCGGCATCGAAGAACAGGTAAGATGCAGTCCATCCAGACTGGTCTAAACGATAGGAACCAAGAGGCACTTAGTTCCCTTAGGCGAGGTGTGCCCAGATGTTGTACCATGCGTTCACGGTATTTCCGCTCCAGGAGCGCTTTTGCCATCTCGTTGGTGATTGGGCCATCCATTGCGTAGTAGGTAAATGACAATCAGGACTCCCACTATCGATAGCAAGATCAGAAGTAGACCTCCAAAAATGCTGCCAAATACGGAGTGTATAAAGTTCCGGATAACTCTGAGGATTGTCTGAAAGGTGCTAAGAAGTCCTGACCCTATGGTCTTAAATAGGTGTACAATACCACTCGTATCAGACATATTAAAGATACGACCCACCATTTCTGCGAAATGAATGGGGCAGTTTGTAGGTATAAATGCCTGTATCTCAGTCGAGGTCCTTGCGATTTGAAGATCAAAGGTCTCTCGAGCGGAGGTTAAGGGTACGGTCTGCTGTAAAAGCATGGCTTTCAGTCTGCTCAAAGTATCAATTTGTATAAAGGAAACATTCAACGAAGGCCATAACGGCGCCTCCCTGACTGTACTTGTTGGGGGAAACAATACTTGCATACAGCAAGTAACCCTGGAGTTCACAGTGACCAGATAGGCAATGCCCGGAAGCATACCACAGCAACCTTGATCGTTCAGCATCAAGTAACTCCCATTTGAAAGAAGCTCAAATACCGGTTTGATCACAGCAGCTGGAGTCCCTCTCATGTGGCAGGACAAGTTTGCTATCGAATCATTACACGCTCCGTGCAATGTAATGTCCCGGATATGAGAGAATCGCTCAAAGCGTTCTTGCAGTTAGTACCACTTAGAAACACTTCTCGATCCCCACTCCGGCATCGAAATCTATATGGTAAATCCCAGGATTCCTTAATGTATTCCTTACCCAATTTTTCATATTTGCCCGCCTGCCTTTGTTCAAGGCAATATTGAAACTAAAAAGTAGTGACCGGTAGAGTTATGTGGCCATGGATTAGCCATTCAGTAGACGGAGCTTCCCCTACTGTAAATGGTAGTCGGTCCAGTTTTTCAATACGCAGCATTGTATATTTAGCTCCCCTTTGTGCCATTTCAACCTGTTTATCTGTTAGATTATATTCAGAAAACAGAGACGTACTGTTTATAAAACGCCAAGGCACAAAGCCTGCACGCAAATATTGTAGCGTCCAGCTCAATGACATGATAGAATGTAATTGAGATTGCCCGTGTTGTAGAATGGCCAAATCTTGTTCTAGGATATCTATCGCAGAAGATACAATGTTGCCCAAAGAATATATTCTGAAGGACAAAGTTGTTAACCCATTGTCTACCACAGCCAACGATTTTCCTAAGTTAATACCGTCTATTTCCCGTATTCTCTCTGCGGCCTCTTGTTGGGATATTTTCCAGTTTTCATTATAGGCAGCATAAATACCGGCATATATGAAACGTTTCTGACGTTGTTTCTTGGGACCTTGTAAAAAATCCCTAAGATCCATGTCTTGTGAGAGTAAGGCTAAGTGTTGTTTCACCTCTGTTAGTGTTGAGGTCTCTAGCCAATCAAGGCACAGCTTCCCAACACTGTAGGATGTCACTACCCCCGGATGTTCTCATTGTACATAACGTGGGTCTGGCCTGTGGATACTGTACCCTTCGGTAATACTCAAGAATCGTTTATGACATATGTTTGTCTCTAAGGGCCAAACGACCCATTTTCCCCAATCAGGGTCTGATCTATTGTACTGTAAAATGTCATTTACTGTTGCCCCTTCCTGTGAAGTCGAATTTTGCCACCCTCCCATCTGTGATGGTGTTGGAGATCGAGGTGTGTTCAGGTCCTTGATCTTGGCTAATCCAAGACAGGATGTCTGTTGCACAGTTTCATTTAGAAATATCATCTGCTGTGGAATGAGGCATGCTCTAAATAGCGCTTCTGTTCCGTGGACTTGCCAGTCCCTAGAACCCCAGACTGATTTTAAGTCTATTGTGTCCTTCCATAGGTCAAAACCCTGTTCAGACAATTGGGTAATAAAGGAAGCAGAGTATATCTGTTTGGTGTTAGTCAACATAATTTTCAGTGCCGATGTCGGTGTAACCTTATAATAATATGACGTTGGGTCAGTGGTGTTGAAACCTGAAAAATATGAAAATTTCTGTGCAAATGTTTGCAAACTACTTTTTGGTGGTGTAGGGCAATGTTCTTACTGTTGGTACTCAAAAACATTTCTAGGTGAAATAGATTTGTGTAGGAAATTATGACCATAATGTTGGTAACAGTACAAAGCGTTCTAGTCTGAATTACCTTCTAACATTTCAGTGTTCGGAAATGCGGCAGTTTTTTGTAATTCAGACAACATGTTATTAACAGTTTCAGAGTCCCAATCATCAGAACATGTACTGGAGGTAATGATATCACTTAATGAAATTTTAAATACATGTCCAAGTTTTAAAAGTTCAGTTGGACCGAATATATCAAAATCAACTTTGTCCCAGACTATACCGTCCGGTATAGGAACTGCTGTGATGTTCACTGTTGATAATTCTCGTTTTTCACGATGTGAAGATTGATGTGGTTTTAAAATCAAATGAACTTTCGGGGCTGTAGAGCTCTGCTGAAGATATCGTCCATTAATAAGCATGCTAAAAGTTATTACTAAGCCTAGCCAGAGTAGAAAAAATAGAATCCAGTAATTACCCAGAGTTCTAACCAAGGTGATACCAGGTAAGTCTTTTTGAGAAAGTTCAGAAAGTCTTTAGCTTGCTGTTTGCGTGATTTTTGGGCTGGCGTAGTTTCCGGTTCACATGGATCTAAAGAAAACGTGTCAAAGTTCATGAAGTAGCCAGAAGCAGTTCGATCAATTGTAGGAATTGCATTGGGATTTGTTGAAATCGTATTTTGCTCTCGTCGAGGCAAATTGACGTAGACGTCTGTATTTGGTCTGATTGCAACTTGATTTTTGTTCTGAGTTTCATTTTGTAGATGAACTTCAGGTTCAAGGCACTGTTGCTTAGTCCTTCATTCCGTACAGAAGGCTCTTCAAACGTGATGAGTCTTTCTGTTTGAACTTCTTGTATTTTAGCGAGAGGAGGGCGTCTGCTACTGTGGAGTCCACGAGGCCTACTGTTCAGTATCTGCCACACAGTGTGGTTTGATTAAGTCAATTGAGACGAATCTTTTCTCCTTTTTCCCGGCAAGAGGCGGCAGAAGTACAGTTCTTGTTCCTTGTACTGCTAGGACCGGTACAGGCTTTCTATAGGATAGCCCGAATTCTTTCTTGTCCGCTATTTTCTCTTTGACCAGATCCCCGACTTTAGGGATCCAGACAGATCTTGCCGTGACTGCCTTGACTTCCCCAGTGGCGGTTTGTTTGGTGTTGACGTTACTTTGTCTTGTCCGGTATTCATTTAGATCCTGTAAAACAGCCAAACGATCATGGATATCAAATGATTTCTCATCCGCCACTGTGCCTTCACAATCGAGATCAGGTACCAACATTCTCGTCCCAAATAGGACCTCATATGGAGTGACACCCCCTAGAGAACTTCTTGGCTGATTGTTGAGTGCTCTGAACCCTATATAAGTGGTTGACCCAACTACCGCCCTTGCCTAATACCCTAGCTGTTAAAGATTGCTTTAAGTCCCGGTTTTTCCTTTCCTCGACCGAATTTCCCTCAGGATGGTACGGAGAGGAATACCGCAATGCTACGCCCATACTTTCCATGGCCTCTTTGTAAGCCCGAGAGCTAAACGCCGGGCCACGGTCAGAATGTAACGTGCCAACTGCGTATGTCCCTATAAAGACTCGCAAATCTATTATAACAGTTCGGGCGTCAGCCGAGCGCTGAGGCCAAACCCATAGGAATCTGGAACAAGAATCCACTGCCACCAAGATATACTGGTAAGCCCCATCAGATTGTAAAGGACCGCAGTGATCCAGATACACACATGTGAGAGGTTTGTCAGATATCAGAAGTGGTGTCTGCACCGGGCGTTTTATGGTGGAGCCCTTCATCTGCTGGCAGATGTCACATTTCAAGACGTAATCTTTAGTTTGTTTTGCTAGACCTGGCCACCAATAGCGCTGTTTCAGTAGTGAAATGGTCGCTGTAATGCCTGTATGTGCAGAACCCAAACCCTCGTGTGCTGCAACAATCAAACCTTGCCTACGATCCATATTTGGTATTACTCTATCCCCCACTCCAGGAATCTGAGCATATGGAATGTTTTGTGCATCTAATTTGTAGGAGTACTTGAGTGGAAATTTTTCGGTACTGCTGAGCTGCCCTTACGTGAAGCAATGACAGCCACCATTATCTCGCAGTCTATTCTCGTTTTTGAACGAGTGATTGCAGCTACAGAAGCCGTTCGCACAGCCCCCTTTGCGGCTTCATCAGGCAATGAATTCCCTTCAACGTGAACGCCATCACACTGATGACTCAGTGTGTGATCACGTGAGCCCTTGGTAGTTCGTTTTTTAACTCCACTACCTGTCCCCATAGCATTTTATGCTTAATTGTGCCACCTTTTGCATCTTTAAACCCATTTAGTTCCCAATGTTGTAAGTACTCATTGTACGACTGTACACAGTAAAAGGAATCACACACAATTAGTGTGGGGAATTCGTGATCCGTATTTACAAGTGCCAGTATCAGTGCTTTTAACTCTGCCAACTGAGCCGTGCAGTCTCCTAGAGATTGCGTTTTTGTGCAACTCGGATGGAACTTTCTATCCCGCATGCGACCTTTAACGATAGCACACGCTGCGCTGTATTGTTGCTTACTCCCTATGGCCGGTTGAGCAGATCCGTCAGTGTAAATAATATATAAATAATAATACAGACATTTATAAAGCGCAAACAGCTACCCCAAACAGAGGTGTCCCGGCGCTCTAGCAGTAGGCAGTATGCAGACGAAAAGCTCATAGCAGAGACCCTAAACCACTACTCTGACCTAAAGAGCCAAGTCTTAACTGCTTTCCTAAAAAGAGGCTCTGAATCAATGTGGCGAAAGTTGCTTGGCAAGGAGTTCCACAATTTGGCAGCCCCGACCGTGAAAGATCTGCCGCTTAGGGGAGCCTTCCTAAAGCCAGGGGTACAGAGCAGCTTTTGTGAATTGGACCTCAATGAGTGAGTCTGCTTATAGCAGCATACCCTTTGTTTCAGGTAGCTGGGGCAGTTACCATGCATAGCTCGAAATGCCAAAGTCAGAGCCTTGAACTCAATTCTTTTTGCCACCGGTAGCCAGTGGAGCTCTTTTATATCCGGAGAGACATGATGACGGAATGGTACACGTCTAATCAGTCTCGCAGCTGCATTTTATACCATCTGCAGTCGTCTAATTAAGTACTTAGGCAGGCCCAAATAGAGGCCATTTGCATAGTCCAGCCTAGATGTCACCATGACGTGGACTATGATTTTGCGGCAATCCTCTGGCAGCAGATGCAGACATTTCCGCAAGTTTCTCAATTTGCTGTAACAGGTGGCTGTCACCTGCCGTATTTGAGCCGAGAATGAAAGATCAACCTCCCACTTCACGCCTAGATTTTTTATAATAGCTGCGGGGGCCGGGGGTGGACCCATTTCCATTGGCCACCAGAGATCCGGCGCTGGAGGCAACTCCTTCCCGAAAAACATCTCCTCCATTTTTCCAGCATTGAGTTTGAGTTTATTATTGTTCATCCACAGCGCAATGTCTCTCAGGCAGCCCTTGAAACTCTTGAAGGAGTCCTCAGTCTGCTCTTTAAAGGAAAAAACCAACTGGGTGTCATCGGCGTATGAAATCGCCTTCACCCCCCAGTTAGCTATCAGAGAGAACAGCGGAGCCACATAGAGATTAAACAGAAGTGGACTCAACGCTGAACCCTGAGGGACTCCGCACCAAAGATGTTTCGGTTCAGACAGATAGGGTTGCAAAGCGACCTTCTGTGAACGATTATTAAGGTAAGACTTCAGCCAGGCCAGAGCCATACCCCCAATGCCCATATCCTGCAGTCTCTGAGCCAGCAAGGTGTGGTCAACTGTGTCGAACGCAGCAGAGAGATCCAGGAGCACCAGCATTGCTGATGCCCCTGAATCTACGGACAATCTTACTGACTCGGCCACCTCCAAGAGAGCTGTCTCAGTACTAAAACCAGACCGAAATCGGATATATTCATACTGATCTAGAGGCAAAATCTCATTTGGTAGAGGATATTCTTGTTCGTATTGCAGGAATGCTTGTGTTTTTAGACTTGGATCAAATCTGTATTCAACGTCCATTGCAGTAAGAGAATTAGCCCATTGTATCCATCTTGGATGTAAGGCTTTTGCTTACGGAATCCTAGCCTTTGTAACAGCTTCTAAAGCCGGTACCGGAGTTACGACAATTAAGCGTTTCCCCTGAGCCAGTGCTCTTTCTCTTGCTACAGCGGTCTGAACTGCTGTCAGGATCTTTTCTGTTGAAGTGAAACGCATTTCTGCGCTTGTGTACAGGTGTGATTTGTATGCAATTGGTACCATTTCTCCTTCATTGAAGGTTAAGTAAGTGTACCCGCATTGACCCGCTATTACACAGATCACCAAGTTGCGTACATTTATGCGTGTCTGTAAGTGTTTGGAAGCAATCATGTCTTCCTGTAATGAACGTAGGATATTTGAATGTTCCTGTGTCCAATGTTTAACTGAAAAGTCAGGTTTTATTAAGTCGTAGAAAGGTTTTACTCTTTCTGCGTAATCCAAAATGTATGTTCTGCCGAAATTTAGGAATCCCAGTATTGATTGCAAGTTTTTCAATGTTTTTGGAGGTTGGAGCAGCGCACACTTTTCTAAAAAGTTAGCTGCCAGGCTTTTCCCTTCACTTGAAAGCTCATATCCTAAAAATAGGACATTGAGGTGGGCTATTTTAGATTTCTTAAAATTAAATTTGTAGCCCTCAGAGGCGAATCCCATAATAATGGTGCTCACCCTGGTCAAGTGCCTTTTTAAGTCATTGTCCGTCAGATAAATATCAATCCACATAGGATAATGCTTCTTCATCATAATTTTGGAGTAACTCAGTTACTCTTGCTGAGAATACCCCCGGGCTGTTCTTATACCCCTGGGGGAGGTGACAAATTTGTCGTTGGGACCCCAACGCTGAGAATGCGGTCAAATACCTGCTTTCAGGCGCTATATTTTGGCAGGAGAATCCATTTGAGATATCTAGTGTAGTTTTGCACTTTTTTCGCACAATGTTATTCATTAATGCGCCAATATGTGCATTTTGGACAGCGAATGTCTTTGTGCATGTGTTTAAATATCTGTAATCTAAAACTAGACGATATGAGTTGTCCGGTTTCGATACTGGAAACAAAGGGTTGTTCATTGGTGAGGTGCATGTTTCAATCACCCCTTGGTATTCAAGTTGATCTAAGATCTCCTTTACTTGTTTTTTAGCTTCTTGCTTTATTGGGTATTTCCTTTGAGCATTTGGTGAAACTTTTAACGGGATCACGTGGTGGGTTGACTCCTCATCCCACCCTGCATGATTTTTATACAATGCTGGAGCTAGGGCTACTGCCCACTCCCGTGCATATGCATGTTTAAGGTGTATGGGAACGTGGTCGGAGAATGCTGGAAAATTATTTTTTCCCCCTTAGGGCACTACATAACGAATGCTGGCGGCCAATCTTGTTCTGCTAATAGGATGTCATATCCAAATGACAGATTTTCCCAAAAGAGACCCTTAACCTTCCTGGGCTTGTCCCCCTCCATTTGGAGTGTTATCTCGTTTAACTTATGTGGGACGCTCACCCTGGTGTCTGGTGTTTCCACCGTGATGTAATCATTCAAGTACGCTGTCACCAGAAATTCCTTCAGGTTCTGGTGAGCTATTGTTACCTCTGCCGCACTATCTAGCATCGTCAGAGCCCATTCCCCGTTCAGAAGCTGTGTCCTCAGAATTCTGGGCTTGTCTGATCTTTATGCCTGCAACTTTCTTTTTCTTAAATTGAGGTTTTGATTTTTGCTTATCTTCTTTTTTGGAAGTATAGTCTTGAGCGTGCTGCTTGTCTCTGGACTTTGTACTCTCTTCTTTGTGTTCTGACCGTCCTTCTCTCTCGGAAGTTTTCGTCGAGCCCTGAAAGGAACGAGAGGAACGTGTATCAGTATCCTAATACCTGTCAGGTTTCCTAATATTATCCCTATTCCTGAGATTATACCTCTTTTCAGAGGGCTCCTGCGGAGGAGATCTACCTCGGGATTGATATCTCTTTTCTGAAAAGTTTTGTTGTTTTTTATTATCCCACTTCTTTTTAGAAGAAGCAGGTGTCTGCTTGGAAGTGTCCTTTTCAGGACTGCCCATCAGTTGTGTTTTTAAGGCTTTCCCACCCAAACTGTCTCTGCCTAATTCTGCATATGCCGTTTCGATTATTTTGGGTAGTTCGCGTGGTTGGTCTAACAGACTGAACTCCCTTAGGCGTTGGCGGATTGCCACTGAAGCTGCTTCCCCTTTAATATTAGTTAGTATTATGGCTGATACCTGGTCATAGATATTTAATAACTTCATCCCTAAGTTCAGGGCAGGCTCTGCTCCGTACTCGTTTTGTATTTGTCTTAATACATCTGGTACTACTGCTAATGAAGGAATACCATGAGTTCTGTTATATATGGCAGCAAAGACTATACCCCAAGTGGTACAATCCTCTAACTGTGGTGTTATCCCCATAGGCAAGCAGATTGTTAGCATTCTGTGTTTTTCAAACGTGGTAGTATTTGGAAATACTGCCTCGAGCTGAGTTATTTTCTGAGCTACCCAGAATGGTATTTGTTCACGTTTCGTGGGCATTTTGCCCATTACTGCATGTAATGTTTGTGGAGTTATTTTAGTTGCTGTACCCTGAGATTGAGTTCCATTTGTTGCAACTATTGTTGGTTGGACTGTGAAAGTCCTCATGACGTATTGCGTCAGGTTTCTGTAGATTCTAATTAAATCTTTGTGTTGTATGAGTAAGTCTGGTTGTGGCATTGTTTCAATGTCAGGATGTGGTGTGTAGGCCGCTAATATTGGCCATGTTGCCCCGTCTCCTACGAGTGGGCCTAATCTTACTCTGTGTCTTATATGGGGTAGGGCGCCATGTCGTTTAGTTCCTATATTGCCCATACAGGACCTGCGCGTTTGGATAACATAAACTGATGGTTTGGGGGCAGACTAAATCTGAGCACCCCCACTGAGAATGTTAGCCTGTTTGCATAAGCTAGCTCACAGTGCCAATAGTGTCTCCTCTTATCGGGGAGAGATTAGTTTCTGACAACCTCAGAACATGACAACCCTGATCCCTCAAGATCGTGGAAACAATGTACTACTTTTCGCTCAGTCACTCGTGCTCACTTATCTTGTCTCAGAGATACACAGAATAAACAGCCTGGGCGTTTCAATAAGGGTTTATTGAACAGTTGTTATTCTCGTGTAAAATATATGAGCTGCAACAACCATTAGACAGTAGCAGAGATATATGATTAGCAGTACAATGAATATAAATGGATAGTACAGTTCTACCATCTTGAAATAAGCATGAATAAATACATGAATATAAAATGCATTGATAAAAGAGAGTGCGTACTCCTACGATGCCTATCTAGATGTACCTAAGTGTACCTAGCATGTGAGTAGGTGTAAAGCCAAGAATCCCTCTAGGATTTAGTCGAACCCCATTACCTGAAGTGTGAGAATGTCGGAGCCCTTCTTGGTCTCGAGTTGGACACCCCGCAAGGGATGTTCAGACCACTGTCAGCTGGAGCGTCTGCATGCAGGAGCCTCAGCGTCTCTGGTCTGTGTGTTGGCCTGGAAGTCTCGGTTCCCTCTAACTACTGATAGCAAGAGGTGCTGTATTTATACAGAAAAGTATATGGAGTCCCTTTGTCCCTTGTTCTTGTGTTAGCCATTGTTGGGTATGAGGATGACGTATGGGATGAACCTTGTGCGTAGATATTAGGAAGGTGGTGTATAGCCCCTGCCTGGTTTCCAAGTAGCCTCATGAATATTTTATTCATGCAGTGTCAGTCTAAAGATGAAGTCATAGAACACTGTTGTTCGGGAAAAACCCTCCTTCTGCACCCAGGCCTAGAACTAGGTAAAAGGTTCAGTCCACAAAAGGCGTTCAATCCTTAAAAGGCTCGTTAGTGTGTAATGTAGGGGAGGTGATGTAGGTGAAAGGGTATGATGTTACCCGGGCCTATATTAGGATACCTATATGAAACATAACAGCAGCTCCTGTATAGAGCACCCTCAACACTAGCGCCACTCTAGATCTGCTCACCTCAAATGTCTGTTTTTCTATCAAACTCTTGAAGCATAAGATTAGCACAGTGCTATCCACGCCGAGATAGAAAGGGACAAAGTCTTTTGCCATTTCTACAGCAAAGTTTTTAAACATTGGACTAGCACAGTGCTGTAAATGCCGAGCTGTAAAATGACAAAAGCCATTTACCACTCCAGGCATAGTATTACAGCTTTGAATTGGTAAAATACCAACCAAGTCAACCTGAAATGTGTAAAAGCAACCCCTGACACAGTGTTTTGCTCTACTTAGAGCTCTTCAGAGAGGTATAGCTTTGTCCAGACACAAGGGAGCACCCAGTATAAGTCAAAACAATACCCTTTCAGCGAATCACTGTGAAGAGAGTGTAGCCACAGAAAGGGACATAGCATCTACCTGTTTACCGAATTCTCAAACGGCACAAACTACAGAGAAAGCATCCACTTATACCATGGATTCCACACAACCAAGGATTTATTTTCTGTCAACCAGCCATGCAGCAAATCAACCACCGGAAACATTCAGTTCCAATCCCGTCAGGCCCACAAGACCCGTAGAGGATAAAGAAATAGAAAGCGAGAAGGAACGAGGTATTTGAGGAGTCTAGTGAAGATCTAGTCATCAATATGTCTTCGACACAGCTATTATCACAAGAGAGGGCAGTACTCAACAAAGTTACATCTTTTGTACCGACGTATGACACAAATTCTTTGGAATGTGAGACTGCGCTTTTCAAGTTCATGTGTAAATTGCATTTGTGCCACTTTTTCCACAATCTACCGCCACAAGATTACTTTCCAGAGGAATTGGAGTACCATGAGTTTAAGCCTAAGAGTGTGTTTACGCCTCCAAGTTTACACAAGACTTTAGATGCTTTGAAAGCTCTAGTTAAAAAAGATTTAAAACACACTAATTTTCAATCCACACAAATGGTCAAATTGAACAAGAATGAGAGTATTATTTTTCAAAGGGCCGCGCCTTGGTCGTCATGGACAGAATTTATTATGATGACATGGTTTCAGCACATGTCATGGACCACAAAACATACTTCCCTTTAAAAAATGATCCCACATTTGAATTCTTGACAACATTGTCAAATATTTTGGATAGAGCTTTGGAATACAGATGGATCACCCGGAGATTTTTGTTGACTGAACATCCACGTAGAGCACATCTGTACATACTCCTGAAAGTTCGAAAAGATCCTCCGTTCAGACCCATTGTCTCTGGTTGCGGTTCACTGTATGAACCCATTGGCAAATACTTGAACAACTTCCTCCAACCGTTAGTACAATCATGCCTTTCATAGTACAATCATGCCGTTCATATATTCGTGATACCACCATTTTATTAATAGACCTACTGATTTAAAGGATACTATTTTGGACTCGTACTGGCTATATACTATTGGCATTACAGCTCTCCACACCTCCCTTCCTCACAAGGAAGGAAGGGCTTGAAGCAGTTGAGTGGATGTTATTACAACATGGGGGTATTAAAGCTAACAAAATATTTATTCTTGAATTGTTGCACTTCTTTCTATTCCACAGCTACTTCACCTGGAAAGATTAATTGTTCTTGCAAAGGACAAGAACATAAATGGGATTTTCAGGAGCTCCTTGCTACACAAACATCTTTATGGCTAAATTTGAACAACAATTAATTTTTTAGATCGATTCTTGGACTGATAACCTAGTTATGTACATGCGATAAATGGATGACATCTTCCTCATTTGGAAAGGAACCAGAAAACACTTGGTACATAACACTGATCTTCTGAACAGTCATAATCTATGCACTCAATTCACTCACTCTATCAGTAATTCCAGCATTAACTTTTTGGATGAACACATGGAATTGACACCTGCCGAGTTATCGATTCTTTAAGAAAATGACCGACCGGAACAACACTCTACATTACAACAGTTTCCATCCTCCTTCACTTAAGCAACATCTACCACTATCTCAATTCATCCGTATAAAAAGAATAACATCTGATCAAGACGTATGTGGGTCCACTCTTGAAGAGTATCGAGCACTATTGAGACAACAAAGATATTCAGACAATGTACTAGACACTGCTTTACAACTCATCACCATGATGAATCAAGCAACATTATTACAGCAGGCACATTAAGACAAATCGAATCGAGAAGTTTTTGTGGTAAAATTCTCAACTAAGTTGGAAGAAATCAAGCGAAGTATTTGCAGACGCTGTGAGTTACTACAAATAGAACCAGAATTTCAGGGGTTGTTTAATGAGAAACCACTGTTTGCACATTTACGTTCAAGAAATCTCGAAGAAATATTGTCTGCTCCAGTATACCCACAAGTGAGAAACTATAAAGAAAATGCCATAAAAATTTGATTCTAGGAACCGGTAGGTTGGATAGGTTCTTACAAGGTTTATTTTGCCAGATCGAAATGGCAGTTTAAAACTGCTCTACCGGCTGCAGTGACAGGACTGAGATGCGTTTACAGTGCTATTTTTGTGGGTGGCACAATGAGTGCTGCAGGCCCATTAATAGCATTTAATTTACAGGCCCCGGGTACATGTACTATGGACTTACAAGTAAATTAAATGTGCCAATTAGGTGTAAGCCAATTGTACCATGTTTTAGGGAGAGGGCACAAGCACTTTAGCACTGGTTAGCAGTGGTAAAGTGCACAGAGTAATAAAACTAACAAAAAAAAATCAGCAAAACAGGAGGTGTGAAACCAAATGTCTGGGGTAATACCACACTAAGGATGCCAGGTCTAGCATGTGTCACACCCAGCCGAAAGCAGGGAGAACTACCCATCCTTATGAGAGTCATTGCATTGGAGTGGTCAGTTCCAGAGTGATGTTCCACTGTAAAGTCCATTCCCTGTATGGAAATCTACCACCTCAACAGTTTGGGATTCTCACCCCTTGTTAGAAATTGGATAACTGGCTTGCTAGGGTATGCACCTAAGCCAGGCAGAACCCACCACTGTAGTCAGGGCAAGTCAGTTACACATCAAAGATAACCTGTGCTCAGCCTCTGGTAGCTTGGCGCAGAACAGTCAGGCTTATCTAAAGAGTCAATGTGTATAGTGTTTGAGCAACACACTCCCACAGTAGCACAATGAATACACCACAAAAGAGACACCACACAGGAATATATAAAAATAGATTATATTGTACATAACACAAGACCAAAACAACATGAATCAATAATTACTTTTCAAGATATGCAGTTTTAAATGCATATGAACCACATAGCAGCCTCAAAAGCACCTGTGCTTCTATTAGGCACTTTACAGTAACTTCTCAGTGCAACTCCAATGCAGGTTAGGGAAAATCTCCTACAATGCAAATAATACAGATTGTTAGGGTAATCACATAAATTACAATGAGAACATAGGGCACATCGCACCTGCGCTCCTATCACACTTTATACAGTAATTTCCTATGAGCCCTGTCAAAATAATTGAATGCAGGCACAAAATGTAGGGCACAGAAACACCCCTGCACCTACTTCTCGTGATACGGTGAGGTTTGCAGCCAAGTCATCAAAAACAACTTTACCTGCGAAGGACTATGAGATGGCTTAGTGACCTCTTAGACGGCTTGCTCACCTCCCCCTGGACAACACAGAGGAGCAACAATGCCCACATTCGGTGCAAAGGAAGTGGGGCACAAACCTAAGGTAGACACGAGAGGCCTTGCTTGGACTCCCGCTACTGCGGCAGGGAAAGTTGAAAGGCGCAAGTGTGGAGGAAGTCTCATGGCTTTCCGGAGCTCACACCGGTTTTGGGCACAATACCTTGGAGTTGGAGGTGGTCCTCATGGCGCAGGACCCCCTCGGCCTTCAGGTGGTGCAGTGATGGGCCAAGCAAGAGCCCCAGAGGATCGGGAATGCCCGTAGTTGCATTGGTCTCGTCCTTGTGGCGGAGGCACGGCCTCAGTAGCCGTGTCTCAAGGGAAGCCTGGTTGCTATGGCAACGTGGGGGTGGGCTGAGAAGGATTCACTTAATCCAGTGGTGATTCCTCTCTGCAACTGCGGCTCTGGGACTTGCACATTGCCCGAATCTTTGAGCCCGCACTGAAGGTGATGCGAGGACCACATGCTGGATATAGTGAAAAAATGGAGCGCTCACCACGCGCTATCTGTTGGCATTAAGCAGCGCACACCACGCGCTGATTTGTATACTGTAAAGCGAGGAGCAGTCTATTACAGCTCCTCAATTAGCACACTGCTGCTGGACTCCCAAAATGCAGAGTCCCACAGCAGAGAGGCTTAAATGAAATCTTTTATGGCCCTAAAATTGCAAGAACAGGGGCAAGCCAACAAGCCCTTGTAGAACATTTGTGGGCCACAAGGGGAGCAGCAGGCCATCACATAAAGTCAGTTTGCATAGAGGCAGTCCCTCCTGCAGCCCAGCAGTCAGCACAACAAAGCAGGTAGTCCAAATGGTGGTTCTTTCTGGCAGCACAGCAGACTTCCTGGCAAGTACAGGTTACAGAGCCAGCAGTGTCTGGTTACAAGTCCCACACAGTGTCTAAAAGCATGGGATCAGAGCCCCAGTACTTATACTCAAAAATGTCTTTGATAAAGGAGTGACTTCAAAGGAACCCTTAAAAGTGCACAACAATCCCTGTGAGCCCAGCCCTAGCTCCAGACGATCAGTGGAGGGTAAATCAGCCCTTTGTGTGAGGGCAGGACACAACCTATTCAGATGTAAGTGGAAACCACCTCTCCCAGCCCAGGAAGACAAGACAATCAGTATGCAGATGACTGCAGATGTGTCCCGTGTCACATCTAGCCCTTCTTGTGTTGTGACTGTCTGAGAAGTATGCACAAAGTGTAGCTGTCACCCAGCCCAGACGTGTATTGGAGACAGGCTGCAAAGCACAAAGTCATAAGCACAGAGAAATGCCTACTTTCTAAAAGTGGCATTTCTAAAACAGTAATGTAAAATCCAACTACACCAGTAAGTAGGATTCATCACTATTATTCAAAAACATGGCAACGCCGCTCCTTTCTGATCAGTAATTTCCACTTAAAGTATACAAGGGAATCCTCAATGCTAGCCTGTGAGAGGAGTAGGCCTCACAGCAGTGAAAAATTAAAAAGACTGTTTGTTACTACCAGGACATGCCACACATAAAGGCATGTGTCCTACCTTTTACTTACACTGCACCCTGCCATAGAGCTACCTAGGGCCTACCTTAGGGGTGGCCTATGTGTAATGAAAGGGGAGTTTAAGACTTGGCAGTAGTTTTAAATGCCACGTTGAGGTGTCAGTAAACTGCACACACAGGACCTGCAGTGGCAAGCCTGAGACAGGTTTGAAAGGCTACTTCTGTAGATAGCACAAGCAGTGATGCAGGCCCACTAAAAACATTTAGTTTAAAGGCCCTGGGTATATGGGATACCACTGTAAAAGGGACTTACAAGTAATTCAAATATGCCAAACGGGTGTAAACCAATCATACCTTGTTTAGATGAGAGAGCACATGCACTACAGCACTGATTAGCAGTGGTAAAGTGCCCCGAGTCCTAAAGTCAACAAAGAGATCAGAATAATAGGCGGAGGAAGGCAAACTTTTGGGGGATAACCTTACAGAAAGGGCCAGGTCCAACACCTCTCATCAGCTTTAGCCATCTGAGGGGTGTTTGGTCTGCTTGAAGCCAAAGGTGAGTCCCAAACAAAAATGGTCTCAACTTTGTCAGTGCTCAGACAACTTCAAAGGCTTTCCTCCCTATAGTGTTGCACCTCTGTTCCCTTGGAAGCAGCCTCCTGCTAATGAAGGCTACAGGTTAGTCTAGGCCTTTTTCTTTCAGCTGTGAGAGCACAGCACCTATGTCATGCTCTGAGGTTTTCTTCTGGACAATGAATTCTTTGGAGAAGTCAGGAGCCTTGAGTATGGATGCTGTACTCATGGCCTCCTTCAAGGCGTCAAAAGCATTCTGGCACCCCTTTGTACAGATCACCTTCTTGGGCTGCTTTTTACAGGCTAGCTGTGTCAAGGGTGTAACAATTGTGCCATAGCCCTTTACAAATCTGCTGTAGTAGCTGGTGTGGCCTAAGAAGGCTCTCACCTCAGTCTGGGTCTTGGGTGGTTCCCAAGCTGAGATGGTCTGAAGTTTAGCCTGCAGGGGCTGTACTTTGCTCCCCCCCCCCCCCAAGAAGACCATCAATCCCTGGCCTATCTTGCAGTTACTGGCCATGATAATCAGGCCTGCCTTCTTCAGGACCTGAAGCACTTCCTGGAGGTGTAACAAGGGGTCCTCCCAGCTGGAGCTGAAGACTGCAATGTCATCTCGATAGGAGGCACTTAAAGCCTCCATCCCAGTCAGGAAGATGTTGACCAACCTCTGGAAGGTGCCTGGGGCATTCTTTACCCCAAAGGGCATCACTTTACCTGAAAGTGGCCCTCTGGGATGGGGAATGTAGACCTTTCCTTAGCCCCCTCAGTTAGGGCTTTTTGCCAGTATTCAGACATTAAGTCAAACGTCCTCAGGAACTTGGCAACTCCCAACCTATCTATAAGCTCATTAGCTCGGGGATGGGTTTACATCAGTCTTGGTGTCTAAGTTGAGCCTCTACAATCCACACAGAATCCGAGTTCTGGTGTTGCACCTGTTTGTGCGGCCTTGGCTACCATCACCAGTGAGTGGGACCAAGGGCTGTTGGAGCACTCAATCACCCCTAGTTCCAGCATCTTGGACACTTCCTCCTTGACGCTTGCTCTCACGTTGTCAGACAGCCTGTAGATTGTAATCTTTACAGGCATACTGTCCCCAGTGTCAATATCATGGATGCACAAAGTGTTGAGCCCTGGGGTTAGTGAGAAAAGTGAAACAAAGTGCCCCAGCAAGTAACGACAGTCCATCTGTTGCTCTGAGGTAAGGGAGCGGACAGCACATTTCACTGACCCATCTTGCTCCTTGGAAGATAGGAGGTCAGGTAGAGATCACTCTCCACTTTCACCTAATCATCCGTCATTAGGAGCATAGTTACCTTGGACCTCTCAAAGAAGGGCCAGATGCAACTGACATTTAAAATCTTAAAGGGTTCCTGCACATCACCTGCCTCTTACGTTCCTTCACCTATCAGCACCCAGACCAATCGTCCTGCAAGGCTCGGGGTTTCAATGGCACCATCACCCACACTTTCTGACCAGGCTGAAACTCTACCAGAGTGGCCTTCTGATCATGCCAGAGTTTCATAATCTCCTGGCTGGCTTCCAGATTCCCAGTATCCTTCTTCCAGAAGAGCTTCAGCAGAGTTTGGAAAACCAATCATGTTGCTCACTACATCTTGTGGGTTGTGCTCAGGATCTCGCTCCCACCCCTCCTTCACAAGACTGAGAGGTCCTGTGACAAGGTGACCATACAGGAGCTCAAATGGACTGAACCCAACTCCCTTCTGTGGCATCTCCATGTATAAAAACAACCTTGCATGGAAAAAGTATCTCCCACTTCCGCTTAAGGGGCTCTGACAGGCCCATAATTAGGGGTGGGTGGAATTTTAGATTCTGCCAGCGGAATTGGAGGAATTTTGTAATTCTGCGTTACTCTTATAACATGGAATTACTCAGTGAGACAGTCCCCTGTTTAGGGCGCTGTACGTGCTTCACTATTAAGTCTCTTTTTTCTTTCTACCTTAAGAGCTGGCACTAGGATTCATTTGCTCAGCGCTCCAAGCACGGACAGCGAGCCTGCTTGTTGTGATTGTTCAGACAGAAGTAGTTGCAATCCAAGCATGTATTTACCCTGAGGAGCCGCAGCAGTGCTCGGGCTATTGAGCTGTGATCACAGTGCTCCGGTCTGCCATGTACCCCGGAGCATCCCAGAGCACCCGCCATGGTCCATTCAAGCTCAGCAGTGAATGAACACTGGAGGCTGGAACCTGCAGCTTTTGCTGTTCCTGTTCAGTCTTTCAGGTTAGTGTCTGAGAGAGACAGAGAACAGCGCACCCTCCTCCTGCTCGGCGACTGGTATTTTATTCAGTGAGTGAGCCAGTGCAGTTTTGTGTGTGTGTGTGTGGACGGTTTGAGGAGGGGAGAGGCAAAATTGTTGGATCGGATTGGTTGGGAGTACTAGTGTTGTGAGTGCAGCTCGTAAAATGAAGGGGAAAACACCATACAGCTAACGCCATCATTGAACAACGAACTAAGCCTTCTGTATACATGTAGATCGTTACGTCAAGCCTCGGGCAAGTTTGAATCGAAGTGGTGCGGGTTTGCCTTTCATCCTCCCGACATATAGATGGATACGTCATCCCCGGGCAGGTTTGAAGCACAGCGGTGGAGACTCTGCCTTTCATCCTCCTGAGGTCGATAAAATGGTGGTAACATAAATTATTCACACCCTTTTGATAACAAAGGTGAGAGACATAACCTAATGCACCAAACAATGTATTACCAGGCATCTGCAGTTCTGTACACAAACATCTACCACCATGGTGCCTAACAGTACATTACCGCCCTGAGATGGATCACACTAACTAATTGTAACCATGGTGGGGAAGGGCTACGTTACCTTCACATGTCGCGACAGGTCTAACCTAAAGTACAACTGCTAAGACATCATCCATCCATGCCTAAGAGTGACCCCTCCCCAGGCAGCCACAGGACAGACGCTGCCACTGGAAGCACTCTTTAGAGGCACAACCAGCCATGTGTTACAAACAACTCCAGTAATGGTGGGGTGGCTGGAGATTGGAGGAGAGGGTGGATGCGGTACGCGGGGTTGACAACCTAACGTTGCATACTCTCTGGACTTCTGTAAGTCCTGTCCATGCTCTGCCCTAGTACTGAGGCTCCTGCCTGATTCTCACTTCATTATTATGGGGCAGTGGTCCCAACCCCTTTAGCTACCTTTTTTTTTTTTTTTTTTTTTACAACTTTTTATTAAACAATCATTAACATAGCGGCATCGATATCGGTACAGTATAAAAATATGCATGACAATCAAGGCAGTACATTAGTGAATTTACATGCAGTGGGGGTAATCAATGGGGAAGTCAATCAGCAGGTTCTACAGTTTGTGGGGGGGTGCAGATATCGCCACGATAAGCGTTCCACAGTGACCAAATGTGGGTCCATTTTCGGGGGCATCCTCGGGCAGTAAACACTGTCTTTTCTCTGAACATGCACCAGTCCATGTTGTTTTCCCAAGTAGTTAAAGTAGGAGGGGCCGTCGCCCCCCAGGCCTGAGCGATATTTCTTTTTGCCAGCATGAAGCCCAAAGTTGCCCACTGCGTTTGGTGTGTGTTGAGATCAGTTGGCTCCCATATGTTTAGTAGGCATCTACGTGCCTCCGGGCGTATACGGACATTCAGTACTGTACTCATAGTTTCATGTACCTCTCTCCAGTACCTTTGGACTAGGGTGCACTCCCACATAATATGCATGAATGTGCCCGTGAGGCCACATTTCCTGCGACAGTCCCCTGTTTCGGCTCTCCCCATCATCACCAGTCGAGGGCCGGTCATATATACTCTGTGCAGGATTTTAAGTTGGACAAGTCGTAGTCGGGCCGAAATAGCTACCACCCGGGGCGAGGAGACCGCTTCCTGCCAGTCCTCATCGTCCAATTCCATCCCATCAGCTACCCATTTCCCCTTCAAAGCCAGGAGAGGATCGTCCATGTGGTGTATCAATTTGTTGTAAATTAATGAAATAGTCCTGTCAGGAACATGACCATCTAATATTCTGTCCTCTAAAGGGGACGAGTCAGGAAGGGATGTGCCTCTAGGGATGAGAGAGCATAGTGCGTGGCTAATCTGATTATATCGGAAAAGTTCGGCATCCGCAAGTTCGTATTGAGTTTGAATGGCGGCAAAGGGTTTTACTTCACCCTGTTTCCACAAATCCCCGACCCGTGAAATTCCGATCAGGTCCCATTTAGAAAACCCTTTCGAGGACCACAGGTTACCAAGCTTCGCGGAGTCCCACAGGGGGGTAGCCAATGTCAATCTACCCTCCCACCCCAGAGATTTATTTGCTGCGTGCCGCACTTTAGCAGAGTGGCCAGTGGGCCCTGTGAGCTTGGATCTGCCGGATTTCGCGTAGAGGGGTCGATTATAGCTCCCGTTCGGGAGGAGCCACCTGTCCATCTGATAGCCCGGGTTGTCACGTTCTCCGTATGTGCTGTGGTTAATGGCTGCTAGGTGTGCCGCCCAGTAATATTTTTTAATATCAGGAAGGCTGATGCCCCCATCGTACCACTGTAGCGTGAGCTTAGTCAGGGCTATACGGGGAGGCCCGTTCCATAGCAGGTCTCTCTGGAGGCCTTCAATTTCTGCGAAATATTTCGGAGGGACTGGGTCAAGTGTATTCTGCAACACATAAAGAAAACGGGGTAGGGACATCATTTTAAAAAGAGCAGCTTTGCCCAGTAGGGAAAGGGGAAGGGATTTCCAGCTGGCAATGTCTCGCCGCAAGCGGAGCAATGGAGGGAGAAGATTATTTTCATAGCGGAGTATAGGATCCCGGGAGAGAAATATACCCAGGTATTTGAACCCGGTGGTGCTTACTTGGATGGGACAGTTTCGGGGTAACGCAGGGGAGTCCCCTCGAAGAACATAGAGATGGGATTTAGACCAGTTGACCCGGAAACCGGAGTATTTACCGAACGTGGCTAAGATGTCTAGAACTGCTATTAGAGACTTTTTGGGCTCTGTTAAATAAAGTAATATATCATCCGCATAGAGCGAAATGCGGTCCTCCCAGTCGGGTGACCACCGCATTCCCTGAATAACTGGGTTTTGGCGGATCCACGCGGCTAGTGGTTCCAGCGCCAGTGCAAAAAGAAGGGGAGAGAGTGGGCACCCTTAACGGGTGCCCCGGCTCAGGGCAAAGGGATCTGACTTTTTGTTATTCACCACGACTTGCGCCATGGGTTCCGAATATAGAAGATGGATCCATCGCATGAATTCCTGGCCGAACCCTAACTTTCGGAGGACCGCCATAAGATAAGGCCATTCTATAGTGTCGAATGCCATAGTGGCATCTAAAGACACGAGGACAGCTGGCTCAAGAATCGTGTCTACTCTGCCCAGAACACCGTGAGCACGGCGTAGGTTCAACGCCGTGTTCCTATGCGGAATGAAGCCGGACTGGTCCGGGTGTACCAGTTCCGGAATTACGTTTATGAGACGAGTGGCGAGGACTTTAGCAAGGATCTTGGGTTCGGCATTGAGGAGGGATATCGGCCTATAGGAGGCGCAGTCCGTTTTGGGCTTACCTTCCTTGTGTATGGTTACTATGTTGGCTATACGTTGGTCAATAGGGAGCACTCCTATGTCCCTACTTTCCTCAAACATGTTCTTGAGATGAATGGACACTTTGTCAGGGCTGAGTTTATACAATTCAATTGGGATGCCGTTAGGGCCAAGAGCTTTTCCTGACCGCAGTGACCTGATTGCTGCCGCTATTTCCTCTTTAGTCAGGGGGCTATCTAAAAGACGCTGATCGTCTAAAGAAAGAGTGGGAAGTTTGATGTCGCGCAGTAGTTCGAAAGATTCGTCTTCAGTATAAGACGCCACTGCGGAGTATATTAATTTATAGTGCCTGGCGAAGCAGTTTGCTATGTCCTGCGGATCCGTTACATCAGTGTCATTAGCCTCGTGAAGGACTGGGACTAACCTGTTTGCCCATTCGCGTTTATCAAGCCAGGCTATTAGTTTCCCGGCTTTATCCCCGAGATCATAGAGTCTACCGAGCGTCTCTCTCCCTAGCACTTTCGCTCTTTCAGTTAATAGTGCCTTGTATTCATCCTGTTTGAGTCGCAACAAGTGAGCTGTGGCAGGTGTGACCGTCATCTCCATCTCTCTCTCTAGGCGAGAGATCTCATCCTCTACTCTTGTAATTTCTTTATATCTTTCTTTCTTTTGTCCGGATATCAGGGACAGGCCCTCTCCCCTAATCACCGTCTTAAATGCTTCCCAGAGCGCCTGTGAGGAGTCCACAGTGCCCAGGTTTTCGGCAAAATATGTATCAATTGTTTTGGTGAGTTCTTGATGGATTTTAGGGTTGCGAAGGTGCCAGGGGTTAATAGGGGCCACCCTACCCACCCGGGCTTGATCAAGAAGCACATGGACCCAAAGTGGTGAGTGATCCGAAATGCCCCTAGCCAGATGTCTAATTTCATGGATATGCGAGACTTGGGGGGCTGGGATCAAGATGTAATCTAATCTGGAGAAGCTGCCATGAGCCCCCGAGTGAAACGTGTATTGCATTCTGTCAGGGTTATATGTGCGCCAGCCATCCACTAGTCCCATGGTGTCAAGAAAGTCAGGCAACCAGTTATGCGAGGGCCCCAGTTTCCGCGGTGGATGGCGGTCAAGCTCTCCCGACCCCACAGAATTAAAGTCCCCTCCCAGCAACAACACCCCCTCAGGTAGTGAGATGAGAGTGGCACGCAGGTCCTGGAATGTGGTGGATTGGAGGCCGGGGGGAACGTAAATTGAGACCAGTGTGGTAGTGCGCCCCTCCCAGGACCCCGTGACACCCACGTATCGGCCCCTGTCGTCTGCCCAAATGCGGTCTATAGTGAGCGGGAAGGTATTTTTCAACATTACACCCACGCCTCTGGAGCCTTTGGTGAACCCTGCGAGTGCCACTAATTTATATCCAGATCTACACAATGCCTTACATGAGCTACCTATCAAGTGTGTCTCCTGAAGCAGGACAATGTCGGGAGCTTGCTTCCTAATATATTGGAGAACTATACTGCGTTTAACCTTGTCCCCCAACCCGTTGACATTCCAGCTCAGGATCTTCGCACTTTTATCCCACTGCGTATGCGTCATAAGTGTATGTGTCTCCCAGAGCCTTGGTCATGCAGATTATAAAATTTGCCGAAAGAACAATCCGTACACAAATCATGTATCGATATATACAATTAACAATAGAACAACCCACCCCTCCCAACTCCCTTTTCCAACAACCCCCTCCCTGCGTCCCTGCTCTCTGGACTTAGAACTGCCCATTACAAACTGGCAGAGTGCCTGGCACCCAATACCCTAGAACATACAATAACTAAAGGTAGTAAAGAGGAGAAAGGTCGGTGCCCCTTCCCACTATCCCAAACCCATTCGTCACTGATAAATTGTTCCCATAATGTCATGGAGTGCCTTGCTGAATAGCTACGGTTCCATAAAACTGTCGTCCGACTGTGGGGCCTTAAAACCCCGGGTACCTGGTTATGTTCATACAGGCCGCCTGCCTGTTAATCAGTATTCACTCCCGTTCCTGTGACGCTTGATCTCCATCTCGACTACTTCCCCGGGGTCACCAGCGGATCGACTGTCCAGCCAATCTGAGGCCAGCTCAGGATTCTCGAAGAACCATACCCTTCCACCGTCCTCGACACGTAGACGCGCCGGAAACATCATGGCGTACCTAAGTCCTTTGTCCCTGAGTTTCTTCTTGACGGCCAGAAACGTTCTACGCTGCCTTTGCACCATTTGTGTAAAGTCCGGAAAGAATGAGAGGGCGGCATTTTCGTAGCTTAGGGGGGGTGTCGCTCGGGCGCATTGCAGGATAGCGTCTCTGTCTCTGAAGTTGAGGACCCGTGCAATTAGAGGGCGCGGAGGCGCCCCGGGCCTGGGTCGCCCACCCGGGATCCTGTGGGCACGTTCTATGGTAAAGAAATTCCCCAGTTCCTTGGGTTTAAGATGGTTCAGGATAAGGTCCTCAACGAACAAGTCAGGGGCTGGCCCTTCTGATTTTTCGGGCACCCCTAAAATGCGGATATTATTGCGCCTAGACCTTCCTTCGCAGTCGTCAAGTTTACGTTCGGCCGTCTCACAAAAGGATTTGAGATCGCGTACTTCTTGCTGGAGCTGCGACACGTCGTCCGTTAGACCGGTCGTCTTAATATCCAGGGATTTGACTTTTTCGTTCATCTTTGTTAGGTCGGCCCGGATTAGGTTCACTTCTATGGAGATGGTGTCCATTTTATGCTCCAGGGATGATTTGACCCCCTCTATGGCTGCCATGACATCCTGCAGGGTCAGTTCCGGAGTGGGGCTCGCAGAGACCTCCCCCACCCTAAGGGCATGATGCGGATCCGTCGGTGAGCCTCTGGGCAGGGTATAGCGGTCCAGTTTGTTCGATTGGATCTGTCTCGACCCCCTGGACCCCTTGGCCTGGCCCCTGTCCGAGTCTGCCTTACTCGCCATTATCCCTCTGTATCCCAGGTCGCTTAGTTAGTGTCCGGTCCAGATCACTTGCCGCGCGCAGCCGAGTGGTCAATACTGTGGCTGATCGCCGCGCGTGGTTCAGACCAGCGCGGGCGCCCGGTCAGGGGCGGGAGGCACCGGAGGCACGTGGTTTGCGTGGAGTTTCGGCCTCCTCACAGGTAGATGTCACCTCTACTGTCGATCCATTCCCCGGTCCGGTCGGCGCCACCTTCCGCCGCCAGGCCGACGTGAGAGCACAGGTAAGGAAGCAGGTCAATCTTGGCCCCAGTCGCACCTCCCCAACAAATGCCGCTGAGGGGGGGGGGGGGGAAATGGAAAGCAGGTCGCTCTCACCCCTCCTGTCAGTCCTCGAAGGTCCGACCTCCCCACGCCGCCGCCTATCGCGTTGCCTGTGTTGCCACCTCCATGCTCGGTCCAGGAGGAAACGGGCCGTCAAGAAAGAGGGGGGAGGAATCCTACCACCGCCCCATCCGCGCCCCGTGTGTCACTTCAGAAGGTGAGATTCTGCTGGGTGGGGAAGTCGCGCTCCGACCGGCGACTTCCGGTCCGGGCATCCGATTCCCGTTCACGTCACAGCCGCCTCCTCCTCACCTTAGTCCCCGGTCCAGCACCAGCGAACAGGCCCAATTGACCGGCACCGGTATCTTCAGCTCCGGGCGGCGTCAGAGAGTCGGGACAACGTCAATCGGCACCGCTCACTTTCTGCTGCAATCGCCGACCATTAGGGACAGGATATCGTCAGGATATTGGGTTTGGGGGGATAGTAGCGGCGGAGCCGAGAGCTCAAGCGGCCATCTTGGTCCGACACTTGGCTCCTCCTCCCCCTTTAGCTACCTTGACACTTTTGGTGTCAGTGGGTGTTGTGATGGAATGGAAGCTCTAAAGGGCCTGCTGGAAGAGGGGAGGGGGGAAGTGGGGGTTCCTGATCTCTGGATAACCTCGCTGAAGGGCCTCAATGGATCTGCACAGAAGCGTATGGAGGTGGTGGGGGCTGTCATATTTCAATCATATTCCGCTTTCGTCTTAAATATTCTTTCTGCTCAAAAACCCTTTCACTTGTAACCACTGCAACGGGATCCATTGTGCGCTGGCAGCGCCTCCCAGTTATGACCTCTTCCTAGTGCCCCGGTTCGGGTTGTGGGCTTCGGTGCATAGGTAATGTTAATGCAGAGAGATAATACTGAGCACTGGGAGGAAGGGTGTAATTGCAGCAGCTTGGAGGGGGAGACCCAGCACTTCGGGGCATTAAGGTGGATAAATGAGGAGTAGTCTTGGGTCGGGCGGAACTCCATGGAATAACGCAGAGTTTTAATGTAACTCCGCGGAATACAACTTTGAGAGTTCCACCCACCCCTACCCATAATCATGCCTTAGAGGGTCTTGTTGAATCGCTCAACAAGCCCATGAGTCTGGGTATGATAGGGTGTGGAGAGCTTGTAAGTTGCCCCACACTTGCCCCACATGGACTTCATGTATATTGACATGAAATTGGTGCCCCGGTCAGACACTACCTCCTTGGGGAAACCCAATCGGGTAAAGATCCCCATCAGTGCCCTGGCCACTGCAGGCACAGTCACTCACTGTCCTCATGACTATGGCCTCCAGGTACCACGTGGCATGGTCCACCAAGACCAGGATGAACCTGTTGCCTAGGGCTGGCTTGAGGTCTAGGGTGTTGCTCTTCACAGCAGTTAACACACACTTAGCATGTTTAGCTTACTCTCTATAGCTATTGTTTCTTGCAAATCTGCTAGGTGGGTACAGTCAGTTAAAAGGGGGTCAAAAAAGTTTTCATTTGCTAGAAACTATGACCCATTAATTAATGAATTCACCTGAAAGTTTGTAAGCTGTTTTCAAGTTAATCCTGTGCAGAGATTTCAGGTTTCACTGAAATCTGATGGGGGAGGGGTCACAGTTAAAGGGCTGGTCAAAACATCTTTGATTTGCTAATAACTTTAGTGCTCATTTATAGATGTGCACAAATGTCAGACATTTGGCATGTTTTACATACTTCTGATATGTTTTTTCATGCACACCCATCAAGGGGGGCATGGTTAAATGGGGGGTTGAACAAACATTGTTTATTTGCTACTAATTTTGAACCCCTTTAACTAATCTGAATAAAATTTGTCAGAATTGACATGTTTGTTTTTCTGTTGGTATGCCAAGCTAAGCCCATTGCATGGATCACAGTTTTTATGCAGATCTGACTAGGGGGTCAATGTTAAAGGGAGCGACAGGTAGCCACCATTTGATGGATTTATACAAACGTTGAGGTACCAGCATTGGCTTTAACTGTCAACCTACATATGCAGATGCTGTTTGACTGCATGGGAGGTTGGCGGTCTGTGGCAGTCCACCATTGCAAACAACCAAAGGCTATTTGCAGTACGAGTTGGGTACCAGAGAAGGTTTGGGTGCAGGTCCTTGACGAAGGCCAGACCACACATACAACCCCTCTTAGGCTTGGCTGAAGGCCAGGCGCAGCAAAGGTTATCCGCCTGTGGAAGGGCTGTTATAGCGCTTGGATGCAATATATTTGAAAAGAAACAGAAATCACTTCATTCACAGTTAAGGTGCATTTATGGTTACGAAATAATGCCAAAAAGCCAATGAAGTGCCACAGTTACGTTACTTCACCTCTGTAAACCTGCCATGCAAGCCATAGCTTGCAGGCCAAATGCAGGGCTTATGACGTCACAATACTGAACAACGAAATAAGAGGACTTAGTATGATATCTTTAACTTACACATGTGCACAGAGATCATACCGCATCATGTTTATGTAAAGGCAGCATATCATGTCATTAGTGGGATCATTTATGTTATTTATTACGTCACGGGTGAGGTCATGAGCACTGCATATGTTCTGTGAGTTATTGTGTGCTTGGCAGGTCCGTGAGCTATAGTCTGTGGAGATAATTATAACTGGGGAATATCCGAGTTTTTTCGGTTTTATTTTGTAACCATGACTGAATGTTAGCTATGTTTTATTAAGTAAATGTGTGTGTGCGCTCGCATACAAACGTACCAGTACCAGAGATTAGGTTCAGTGAGTCGCCCCCAACAAACACTTTTCTGCGATGCTCTTTTCATCAGCAAAGGCGATACCATAACTGCAAGACTCCCTGGAGAAAAACTGTATACATTGTAGTGAGTGGTTATGTCTTTTTAACTGGGTGTCACTAAAAGGACTCTGAAATGTCCCGTGGGAAGCTACCCGTTCGCTGAGTACAGATGGCCAAGCAGAATTTGTTTTAATGTGCCATGGATTTTATTGATGCCGTATGAGTGTTTATTGAGCACCTAGTGTTTCATGTCCTGCACAGTAGCTGCACGTCTACGGCTGTGTGATTGGTGTGGGCGCCCATTAGCACACGATGAATTACACGTGTTTACCTTCGTGCTGTAATTAGAAAGCCCGTGCAGCTGCCAGAAAATGTGCTGGATCCCAGACAAAAGCCCGAGGTTGTCGGAACAAGGTTTGATGTAATAACTTATTTGTGAAGGAAACGCAGCTTGTGTGTATTTGACGGGAGCAGGAAGTTCGGAAACCCGCCGCGCAGAAGTCGGACACACGGTCAGGTGCTGGCTGAGTCATCTTTTGTTATAAGCGTTCGGTAGTTTTCCTCTCATTCCAATGGAAGGGAAGGAAATGACATGCAGTTATAGATTATTGTCATGCTCAATCTGCGTATGCAAAACATTCTTCGTCAAAGAATGCATCAGAGGTAGTCGTTCTCAAGTGACTGCGGGGAATCAAAGAGCACGTTGTCCTTGAATCTTTTTGGCCATGTTTGTAGTGGAGCTGATGAGCTACAGCGCGCTCAACAGCGGCTGCACGGCTTCATGTGTAAGTTACACAGTGTAACACAATAAAATAAGTGCCCGGGCACAAAGTTTTTCTTAGGATCCTACCACCCTCGCAGCCGAATGTTGAGGGTTGCCAAACTTTAGAGCTGCCTAGTCTTTGTTCCACTTTGTGCCTCTTTCTTCCACCACTCAACACTTCCTGTGTCTTTGCCTCTCTTTTGCAGGTTCGTTTTCATCCCTGCTTTCTCCCTTCGTCGTTGTTTTTTCTTTATCTTTTCTGCCTTTTCCATGCTCTGGGTCAAAAATCGAATAATAAAAATAAGTTCCGTTCTCCAAAAATGAGTGCCAGTGTCCACCACCAGCACAAATTAAGCACTGCCTATGCCTACTCAAAAGGTCAATGACGCTTACATTTTCCTCACCGTTTTAGATATTTCATTTTACCGATCTTCTAGCCTTTGCTTATGGTGATTCCTCGTAGGTGCTAGAGTCTTGCTCTGCTTTTGGCATTTGAACCCCAGGCTTGCCTCTCACCCAGCTTCTGTGCTCTGCTGCCACTGGTCACATCACACGGGAGCAAGAACGTGGATCATGTGGGGAAAGAGCATCAGTGCCAGATCAATGCAACCTCTCCTGCAGGGTCAGGGCAGCTCAAGTAACATATGTGCATACCCACAATCCCTCCAGGCAAGACAGTGTTTTGTACATATTCCTTCTTATTATTGTGGCACAATGAAGGCAGGGCCTGCCCCGAATCCACTGCTGACAAGCGAAACACTTTTGTATACTCTCACTTAAATAGTTTAATAAAAGTTAAATCTACATTTAATGTATGTTACTTGTCAATTCTGCTTTTCTGCCTCCCAGTTATAGCCGTGGTTGTTGATGGGTGCCTCCACACAGCTGTGTGTGTCACTGTTAGAAGGTGGTTCTGACCATCTGAGCGGCCCGGATTTTTCGCTTTTTGAACACCTATTGGTTGAGCTTTTACTGTGGGAGAGCCTCATAAGTTGGGACTCACCCACAGTGAACTCATGATGAAAGGGACTGCATGTGTATTTTACCGGTGTCCCTCTGGCGCGAGTAGGCCGCTGCGCTGCAGCCAGAGTAAGCGGCACTGGGCTGGTTACATGCAAACACGTGTGTACATGCGTGTGCACAAGTGTAAGGGCTGCACAGGACAGATTTCTGGCGTGCGCAGCCCCGGAGCAGCTACAAAGTGAATGATGTGGCAGGACTTAAGCAGACAGGGTGGTGACAGGGAATATGCTTTCTACAATGGGAAGAAACATTTGAGGGAAAGTCAGTGTGCTTTACTGTTTTTTTATTCCATTATTCTCCTATGAGGATGGGGAGCACATGGGCTAGTTTTACTTTCCTAGGGCCTACAAATTCCAGACACGCACCAAAGTCCACTGTAATATATGTGAGAAGAAGTATTCTGCAGAGTCCAAAGTCATATTTGTACTGCTTTTGGGTCATCCAGAAATGACATATTTCTCTGAGTCAGCTCATAACCAGGGCCTGGCTGGGGCTGACCCGGCCAGGCTGAATTGATGACTTTCCTCCCCCAGGCAGCCCTGCCCAACAAGCATTCCAAGGGCGAAAGCCTCCACTCCAAGAAGAGAAGATGGGTGGAGCTAATCAATCAATCAATCAATCATGTCACTTATAAAGCGCACTACATACCCGCGAGGGTCTCAAGGCGCTGGGGGAAGAGGGGGGTGGTGCTGCTACTGATCGAAGAGCCAGGTCTTGAGGAGTCTTCTGAAGGCCAGTAGGTCATGGGTCTGTCGGAGGTTGGTGGGGAGGGTGTTCCAGGTCTTGGCGGCGAGGTGGGAGAAGGATCTGCCGCCGGCGGTCGTTTTCCGGATGCGGGGGACTGTGGCGAGGGCGAGGCTACAGGTTCATCCATCAGCAGCTGACACCTGGTGCCAGGCACCAAGCTGCTCTGGAGAGAAGGAAGCAGGGGGGAAGGGGCTCTCAGAGACCAAGTGGCATGAGACCCCTGGACGACGCCATTTTGAACAAACCCAGAGGCCTGGGCAGGAAGGAGGGAGCAGGGACAGAGAAGTGATGTGTCGCTGTGTGATAGGGCCAGCAGAGACTTCCTGCCAGCCCCCTCCCCAATTCTTTTAAACGAGTTTGCACTGGAAGAGGAGCTCTCTCTGGGGTGTGGTCTGCTGAGGCAGAAGGTGCTGGAGCCTGGCGCCATGGGCAGTTGGAAGGAGAGGAACCCCCTGACTGTCCCAGGATCCTGAATAGCGCCAGGAGAGGAGTCCAGGACCAGTGAGCAGGAGCCGGGGCCTCTGCGCAAGGAGAAGAGAGGCCCAGGAGAAGAGCCAGGTGAGAGGCTGGCGCAGGGAGCCCGTGAAGACAGCTCCCTTCTGAGTTCCCCCCGCCTTGAGACCAGGAGGGCAAAGGAAAGTGCTCCCAGTGGCTGGGGAGCGCCACCAGGAGCAAGAGGAGGCGAAAATGGCGCAGATCGGTACCCTGGGGGCTAAGATATGCCCCCCAGAAGGTAGGCGACCTTTGACCTCCAAGAAGACCGACGACGCAGCGCGTGGGGCTCCGCCGCCAGTCTCGAATGTGCCCCCGGGGTGGGTCAGGTCCCGGGGGCTGCCCCCGGAAGAAGTCAAGCCGGGGAGCACCGTCGCGCTCCCCATGAACCTGCCCCAGCGGGGTGCCAGGAGCCCACCCTGGCCCCCTGTGTCATGAGGAGAGGGGGAGCGCCGCGCGCCCCCCCTCGAAGAAGGTTCGGGGGCCCGGGACCCCAACTCCGGGCCCCAGTGATGGCACTGAGGAGGAGGGGGGCGCGCCGTCGTGCAACCCACCTCGCGCGTGAAGTAAAGCCGGGGAGCGCTGTCGCGCTCCCCGTGAAGGTGCCTGGTGGGGGCCCGGGATCCCAACTCCGGGCCCTGAAGGACGAAGCTAAGTCGGGGAGCACCGTCGCGCTCCCCGTGAAGAGCCCCAGGGGGGCCAGGAGCCTACCCTGGCCCCCGACGAAGAAGCCAGGGGAGCGCCGTCACACCCCCGTGAAGACCTATCAGAAGGCGGGGCCCAGGATCCCAACTCCGGGCCCCGGTGTGTCCTGTGCAGGTGGGGGAGTGCCGCCGCACTCCCCCGTGGCTGGAGGAAGGTGGGGGGAGTGCCGTTGCCCTTCCCCCAGGTCCGGCCGGACCAGCGGGAGTCTTCGCGTCTGCCCGCCAGAGCGGGCAAACCAGAACTGCACTGCCGGCTCCCGCGGCAGCACGCGAGGGTGCTGGCCAGGTGAGGAGCCGACGAGGGCAGCAGGGGGTGGGCTGCCCTCCATTGAGGTGGCAATGCGGGGGCCCGGGTGGGACCGGGCCCCGCGAGAAGAAGAGCGGCCGGGGGTGGGCTCCCCGAGCCGCGATGCATCCCCTGGGGATCCGGGTGGGACCGGGCCCCCCACCAATGAGTGGGACGCGGCGAAGCCGCCAGTGGGGCGATCGCGGTTCTCCCCGAAGCAGCGAGGGGAGCCGCTACTACAATATTCACAAGAGTAAGGAAAAGCACCCCCTAATGCCTTGCAGGCCCGGACCGGCCTGCAAGGGAAAGCTGCTTTTTCTTGGCTTGGGGTGGCCCCAGGAGGACGGGGTCACTGCCAGATGAGTGCCTAGGTGCAGGGGGAGCTGCAGGAGCAGCGCAGTCTCCCCCAACACGGAGAAGAAAAGTCCCTCCCTAAGTCTCTGGGGACTCTGAAGAAATAACCCCTCAAGGGCTCAGCCAGCATTTAATCACCTCCTGGGCTGGAACTTTTGTTCTACAGCTGGGGGTGTGTTGAGAAGTGCATCAAGGTGTGAAGGGCTGAGTTGGGGATGTCTGGAGAAGGGCATCCCCTGGAGGTGAAGAGGTGTAATTGCACCACAAATGCATTTAACCATGTTATTTCTTTTCAGAGGGACTGAAAGGCACATGTGTAATGTGAAGTACCTGTGTAAGGTGGAGTCATAAGCGAAGTGGGGTTAGGTTGCCAGACATTCCTGCTAGGGTGTCTGGCTGTAAATGCTTAATCCTGTGATTTTACCTGTGATGCCTTTTAGAGGCAGTGATGGCAATGCATTACAACTGTTATCAGCTATGAAAAGTACCTCATTTAAAGTGGTGCCCAAACATGTATTCTTGCTGCTGCATTAGGTGAAGAACAACCCAGACTGTTAGCCCCTAAGATGTAGAGGTGTAGACTATATGGTCAGTATGACATGTTCAGTCAGGGTTATGTGTCACCAGGGCAGGTGTACCTATTTTTAATGCTGGTTGAGATAATGGGGTGGGTCGCCACTGGGATGGTGCCAGTGCGCAGGGACCTTGCTCCAGGTTATGTTCAACTAAATGCATTAGGGGGCAAGATGATGTGCATACATGGGAATGGTGGTACTAGACCCCACCCCCCTTTGGGAGGGGTGGAAATGTTATGCTATGTCACAAAGTAATTCCAACAGCTTATGTATATTTGTAAATTGTTGCATAGTATTGAGTAGTGTGTGTGTTTAATAAATGTACTCTTACTTTTATGAAGCAAAGTACAGACTGGACAATCAATTATTGAGTGGTATTTCTGCGTACTGGTAAATGGCGATTACTAGCCCACACCACCTCCCTTGAGTAAGCCTTAGACTCCTCTGCAACGCTACCCTCTGAGAGTCAGGCGCTGCACTAGGGTGTTTGGTTCCCAGTGAAGGACAAATGTGACATGTTATTTGTGCAGGCCTCACAGATACTGCCTCGTTTTCCAACAGTCACCCAAAGTAGGCTGGACACACAATGTGGAGAAGAATCTGTTCTGGTTTGTGCTAGGCTGGGAATTATTTGCCTTGCTCGGGGAAGGCGCACACTGTCATCAGTGATTAAAGTGCATAAAATCTACCATCAGTAAAAATATGGTTTACTCGTCTTTGGTATCAGGTGGTTTTCTTTTGACCACACAACGCTTTCTTGGTGTTATTTTCTCTTAATGCACTAGTTCTGTCTTCAAGATTGCGGTATTTTGAGCCAAACCCAAAAATCTTCGCTCTTTCAGTGCCTCTAGGAACAGTCAACTATGCATCTCCAAAGAAATTCAGATATTTACATTTGCACGAGCAAAAGTAGGTTTATAACTACCACAGGTTTTCATAAAAATGAATAAAAATTTGAGGCATTTTGAATATTCTTCCATATATGTTTTCTATAGAGTGCCCATCATATGTGTGAAGGCACATGACAGACACTCCTGTAACCAGGCGATCCGGAGTTGGACCAGCCCCCCGCTAGGAGGTCACCGACGTCGGCGGCTGCTGAGGCGCTTCGTTCAGCATACCCACAGCAGATCAACGCAGAAGGCCCAGCCCCAGGTTGGTCAAACAGAGGTTGGCAATTCTCATTCTCTATGGTAGGCGATAACGGCCATTTTGACACCAGGGAATTGGTTTTTGGATGTCCACACGAGTGCCTGGCAGATGCCTGCTCTTGGTCTGCTGAATAGTCGGGGATGAATGAAGCATGCACGAGGTCTCTCTGAATTTGGGAACACCTTTCATGTCGTTCGATCACAATACTCCTCTCCCACCAAAGGCCACCATTTTTATCTATGCCCTCGGCCTCTCTTCCTCCGTGCACTATTTGAATCTCAATCTTCACCTCCTCCTTGCACCCAAAACCGACAAAGGACTAAGCAAGCCCTGATATCTCCTCTATCTCTCCTTCCTCTCCTAACAAATGTTATGAACAAATGACCTCTTTACTATTAGTACTCCTCTAATACGGCGGCCATCTTTGAATGGCACAGCCCCCATACTTACAATGGACCAACGGACCACGGATGCTCATGTACTTTACCCCCATTTACTTAAAAACTATTACCTAACTTCCTAAGTATTTTCTCCTTCCAACCCCCTTAGAGCTAAACTAACTATAGACAAAAGAAACCATAACCCATAGTATGTACCCCCCACCACACCTCAGCAGTTACCTAACTTCCAAGTAACCTAAGCCCCCAGTGGGCATACTTTTTTGCGACTATCCTGGATTAGCTGGTCCCCCAAACACTCCTAAGAAGATGGCTACCCCCTGTCAAGGATTCAGAGAACCAAAGTTTGTGGTAAACCGCACATCCCCCTTGGGAACGTTACAATAATAATTTAACCTCTCATCCTATCGCCAACTATGTTCCCACGCAATCCCTTCATCAATGTGGCACTCGTACGCTACGGACCCAACTCGTGGACCATAAATTACCCTGAAAATATGTCCAATAATGTAAAAAAAAAACTTCAAGCACAGAATTTTGAAACAACACCCGGAAACACTTATAGCGGACAACTACCACAGTGCAACAAACGGCAATAAGAAAACCGACTTTGTCTTCTACACTAAATGCCCCACAAAATGGAAAAACATCTTCCTTCTCCACCTCCAAGTCACTAAGTCAACCAAAATCCCTTATAGTTTAAAAATATCCCCATCTGCCTCCACCACCTTTAGAGGGAAACTCACAATCTCCACCTTCAGAACTGGAATAATTCTCATACAGGCCACCGACCCTCACCTCACCTCTTTTGACCGTCACTTCCCTACACTACTATCCGCATTAGCTCAACAGAAGCACCTAACCCACTCTCCTATACCCGCGTCCCCCCGGACTTCAAACCCAGAACCGACCCTTTCCCCTCAGCCGACTCACTCTCCAACACAGAAACATCCACCTTCACCCATGACAATCACAATTCCCCCACTACCTCACTCACCCGACAAACTCCCACCATACTGACTGTAATAAACCCCACCCCAACCAACAAATGCTCTGTTAATAAACCCCCCAAAGCTCATCCCACGATAGGCAGATCTGACATCCACCACAGTCGGTCCACTAGTGAACCCGCCTTAGGCACTCCCCTCCAGACCACATCAGACCCAACTCTGCGTGCTCAAATTACCTCTAGCCCCAAGACCCTCCCCTTTCCACATGCCCTAACCCTCCCCACTACCAAAGACACTGCTAACTCAAAGGACACTGACCTCCCTCTGAGCACCGCACATGACTCTGACCCAAGATCCCCATCGCCCCCTCTTAATCCTAAGCCTGGAAGCACCAATGACCTGACCTCACCAGGGCACCCAATCCCCATTCTAAGTCCCAGTAACACCATCCTCCCACATAACCTAATACCCAAAGTACTCTCTTCTGCTACTGATCCTAGACTTACAATACCCCCACCTAAGGCTATTAGCTTAATTGACTCACTTATACAACAACTGATTCGAATGGAGAGAAAAATCGACTCTCTAGCTGCCGACATCCTCCTTCTTAGACAAGACCTTCCTTGCCCGATTAAACCACCCAGGTCACACATTCTAGGTAGCTACACACCGCCCCCCTACACTGACTCCCCCATGGCCCCAAAAGACACCACACATCTCCCTACGTCCTTGGAGGACCAAGCCCAATGTCCCCCCTGCGCGCTCCATCCGGTCTCTATGCCGAAAGCCGATGATAGCAACAATTTGTACCTCCCAATGAGCCAGATCACAGATCCTTCCCCAATCCCGGTAATACTCGGCACAAACAGAACCCCCAGAACTGTTGATTCTCCTAGACCACCAGCTCAACACACGACTAGCCTTACTGTAAATTCCACCAATGAGTCTCCCTGTACTATATCATGCATGCTTCTCAACTGCAGATCAGCAGTACTACACGCCACAGATATTGCTGAAGTTATACTCAGTGAAAAAATTGATATAGCTTTCTTCACCGAATACTGGCTCAACAACCACTCTTCCCCAATACTAGATATATTCACCCCGCCAGGCTACAATATCATCAGACAGGACAGACCGATTAGAACAGGTGGCGGACTAGCTATCATTCACAAAGAAGGTATACAACTTGCCACATTAAAAAACAAAGAATACCTGACGCTTGAATACCTTGGTGTTGAACTTACAACCAAAGGCTCTGCGCCCATCAAATTCCACACCATCTACCACCCTCCAGGTGAGCGTGCCCACTTCGCCGAAGAACTAACCGACCTTATAACACGTTTCTCACTAACTGATACAAAAGATGTATTCCTGGGGGACCTCAATATTCACTGGAATAACCCAGAAGACACCACAGCCCAGAACCTCTCCAACTTGCGGGAAATCAATGACCTTAAACAACTTTGCAATGAACCAACCCACATCAAAGGAGCCACTCTAGATGCGATCATCACCAAAAATGAGCTAGTATTTCTAAGATCGATTTCTCCCATTGACTGGTCCGATCACCACCTCATATTATTTAATATCGATTCACACGCTAGAATCAAAACAACATGGTCTGCCAAACCTAAACACTGGACCAGGAACATCAAAAAAGTCCCCATCACGGAACTAGAATCCAAGATTCATGCCCAACTACAACTTCACACCCCTATCCACACAGCCGCGGACCTCACTGCGCATTTTAACACAACAATGGCTAAAGTGTTAGATCAAGTTGCTCCACTGAAAAACAACCGAGATCCATCAAATCTAACTCTTGGTTCAACGAGGATCTCAATAATGAAAGACGACAACTTAGGCAGGCAGAAAGATCTTGGAGACAAAACCCCTCGACTATACACCTCGATCTACTTAGAGCCGCTCGGGTGTCATATAAAAAACACATCTTCAGAGAAAAGGCATCCTTTATTCGCAGCCAGCTTGACCAGGCTAAGAATAGACCCAGAGAACTCTTCAACATTGTTAAAAGACAAACTAACAGCGCACCTTTGCAGGACTTAATAGCCACCAATGAACGCGGTGAAGAAATCACCAGCTTCTTCACAGAGAAGATCACAAAAATTGATCAATCCTTCTTCCAAAGCCCGAACCTACTTCCCCACCGATCCTGCCCCTCCATGCCCGACTCTGACCAAACTGAACCAATTCATTCCAAGGATAACCCGACACCCACCCATACGAAAAATGATGCCAACTGGTCGGAATTCAAAACCATGTCCGAAATAGAAGTCTTCTATATAATTGCGAGCCTGAAGCCCACTTTCCACACCACTGTCCCCCTCCCTTCCACAATAGTACAAAATCTCAACCACATCATTGCCCCCTTCTGGACTAAAATCATTAACTCCTCTCTCACCTCAGGCTGTGTACCTGACTCCCTTCAACTTGGACAAATCACACCTATTCTAAAAAAAACAGGGTCTGACCCTAACGATCTAAACAACCTCAGACCTATCTCTAATCTCCGGTTCCCAGCTAAAACCCTAGAGAAATGCGTCCTCCAACAACTCAACAAACATATTGACGATTTCAGCCTCCTTGATTCCTTTCAATCGGGTTTCAGAAAGGGCTGTAGCACTGAAACAGCCATGCTCAACATCTCCGATGATATCCACAGAGCCTTAGATGAAGGTGAAGCTTGTCTTCTCATCCTTATTGACCTATCTGCGGCATTCGACACAATAAATCATACAGCGTTACTTGAGACTCTAAAAAGACGCTCTGGCATTAACGGTACAGTACTAAAATGGTTCACTTCCTACCTTCAACACAGATCACAACAAATTAAAATTAACTCATGCCTCTCTAAGCTGTCACGAGTCACTCTTGGTGTCCCCCAAGGCTCAATCCTTTCCCCGACCCTCTTCAATCTCTTCATGGAACCAATCACAAGCATTCTAAAGCAAACTGGAGTTAAATATCACCTATATGCAGATGACACACACCTCTACTACAAAATCAAATCTCCCAGTGACATCCGACACCTCAATGACACTCTAACCAAGATACAATCATGGTTTCGCTCAAACCACCTAAAACTGAACCCAGACAAAACTGAATTAATATTGTTCTCACCGAAAAATAGCCACCTACCAATACAAGATTGGCTCAAGAACCTGGATGCTCTAAACTGCTCCCTCATCCTCTCCGATTCGGTAAAGTCACTAGGCATTACCCTGGACAAGAACTTGTCAATGAAAGATCACGTCAAGAGGAGGCAGGAGGGTACAGTGGAGGCAGGAGGGAACATGGTGGCCCGCTAGCAAGCTGGCCGGGAGCTGCCTTCCACCGTCCGTTATCATGAAGAAACTCATCACTCGTAGGTAGAACAATGGATTAGCATTCTACTCGCTTTTGCCCACTCTACTCACCGCATTTCCTTGCAGTCTATTCTGCAGTTGTGTTCCGTGTTTGATAGCCGTTTTCAGCCGGTGGTAATATATCGGCGTTTCGCCTGCATTTGCCCATTCGTTCACTGCGCTTTACTGCAGCCATCTGTGGTTTCCACGTTTGATCCTTTTGTTTTATGTGTGTGGGCATTGCGTTCCTCAGAGCTTCTGGCGCGCTCGGTGAATCACGAGCAACGCGCCGCGCTCTGTTACGAACTGGAAATCCCGGCTTCAGTTCCAGGTTTAACCCCGGCAGAGTCAGCACTTGCGGATCCCTGCAAGAATCTCAGGGAGTCTGTTTGGAATCTGCTAGTTTGCCTGCTCTGGCGGTCCCGTCTCCAGGAAGCGGTCCATCTGCCGAGTTCCAGCTTGGAGCCCAAAACAAAGGAAAGCAGGTAAAGGAAATAAGTCAGAAGTATGATGTGTGCTCTTTGCATATGAATACAGCACTTCAATCGCTCATGAGTAAAAAACGCTATTAAAGGGAGCGAGGTAGTAACTCAATCCAAGTGGGATGTTTACTTATTAACCCTGATAGCGAGGTAACACTCGGTAAAAGGTATAAATTGAGATCTAATACCTTTTTGGGTAAAGTGACTGTTTCCCAAACTGAACTGCAAACTAGGCAACCTTTAGCTCCCCCGCTGGGCAAGACCAAAAATAAAAGTCTTTCTGTTAAACAAGGAAAGACCACCCCTTTAAAAGAGAGAAAAAAAGAGATCAGCCCCAGCAGGTCCTGAGTGACTCCTTCACTTAAATCTTATTTTAAGCTAAACTCGCTGTGCAATATGGAATCTTCAGAGCAGGTAGCAGCCCCGCCAGAGAATATCTCGATATCACACCCGGCTATACCAGTCACAAATAGGTTTTCTGTATTGAGCAATCCCATTTCAGCACCCGGAGTTACAGAACTGGTTGGGGGGGACCTGATATTAAGTAAACCCCCTAAAGAGGCTACCAAAGATATACCAGGCTTAGACGCAGTGCAGGGGCTGCTGAGTCAGCTCTCGCTAGAAATTAAAGATCGCTTCGCTACCTCAGAAACTAACCAGAAGAAAATTCAAGATACGTGCAGAGGTCTGGAGGAAAACATATCGGCGATAACACAGCGTATGGAAGACCTGGAAAATAAAGTGCTAGAACTGAGGTCAGAATTGAAAGATAATTCCCAGGAAGTGGTTAGGCTTAAAATGAGAGAAAAGGACCTATCAGACAGGTTGGAAAGGTTGGAAAATAATTCCAGAAGGAATAACATTCGGATCCTTGACATTAAGGAGGGGGCAGAAGGGAGCAATGTTAAAGCTTTTGTAATAGATATTCTGACCAAAGCCTTTCCGCAAGTTGCCTCTACCTCAGTTTGGGAAACGGAAATCCAACGAGTACATCGGGATCCCTTTAAACTCAATCGTGGTCGGAAGAAGCCTAGAAAAATCCTGGTGTACATACAATCGTATACCCTTAAGGAAAAACTACTAGGGGTGGTCCTTAAACGGAAAAATACTCAGATCCAAGACTTATCGTTTAAGGTAAGGTCCGACATTTCACAAGTGACAGAAGACAGAAGGTGGGAGCTGGGCAAGCGGATAGTTCACCTGAAAGAAATGGGTGCTCAAGTTCAGTTAAGGTTTCCTGCATTCCTTAAAGTGATGTGGGCCAACAAAATGTACAATTTTTGATCTCCAGAGGAGGCAGATAGTTTTTTGTCCCATTATAAGTCAGTAGCTAGTTAAACTAGTTAAAATGTTTTCATTTTTTGTGGTGGGGGTTAGTGTCTTTCTTCTATGAGACCAACTATATGGGTGGTGGACAGCAGCTCGAATTGGCAGTCGCCAATAGGTAGTCAGGGAGGGTTCCCAGGGAAGGATATGGGGTGGGAAGGGGGGGGGTGCACAAGTGGTGGTGGGGAGCATTGGGGTAAAAAAAGAAAAATTGTCCTCATTTTATATAACCAACACTAACAGATGTAGTCTGATCAGCAGTACCGATGATGGGAGATAGGGTGGGTCCTACGGGAAGAGAATGTATGGGCATATTATGTTGGAACGTGAAAGGTTTAAGGGTCAAAAGGAGACAGCGATTGGTCCTTCAATATTTGAAGGATAGTTCCGCTAAAGTTCTTATGCTCCAGGAGACGCACCTTTTAAGATCGGAATGCCTAGCATTGTTTAACAAACAAAGATGGGTGGATAAGGTTGTAGCCACAGACCAACAATGTTGCTCTAAAGGAGTTGCTATAATTATTAAGGTAAATTTGGGAATAGAACTAAGCAAATCACAAGCAGATGCAAATGGGCGATGGGTGGTAGCAGAAATAAAAAGTTGTGCTACCTCTTACACGCTGGCTAGCTACTACGGCCCAAACGAAGATGATACTACACCCTTGAATAATTTTTGCTCTTCTTTGCTCGATTTTGAAGCCCCTCTGATAATTGGTGGGGACTTTAATTTACTTCTAAATAATAAGCTAGATAGATCTTCACCCCGTACCCAAATTGATGCACCGCGAGTTAAAGCCTGTCTTCTCGCTATGCTAGATGATCTAAACCTATGCGATGTATGGCGAAAGAAAAAGGGAGATGCAAGGGTTTATTCCTTTTTCAGTAAGAAGAACGGCCACTTCTCAAGGATTGATGACTATATTTTTATGGAGCTTTCAGAAGTGGAAAAGGTTAAGAAAATAGAGTATTTGCCCATCCACTTATCAGATCACGGAGCAATAGGATTAAATATCGAACTCCCTTTAAGACCTTCACTTAGAAGGTGGACCTTGAATAGAAGGTTGCTTCTGCAACCAGACATCATGGATAAGATTAAAATGGAGACAGCTGTTTTTTTTAATCAAAATCTAGCTTCTGCTCCTCGACATGTTGTTTGGGATTCATTTAAAGCCTGGTTGAGAGGGGCTCTGAAGGGTGCTGCGGCGGTCTGGGATAGATCGGAAAAAGAAAAGATAGCTTCATTAGAGGAGCGGCTAATAACAGCCGAAGCAAGCTTAAAGGCCGGGCATGTTCAGGGGGCAGAAAAAGTAAGTTTAGTGGGGAAAGTCGAAGATCTGTAGCGGGAATATAGACTGGTATTGGAAGGGATTATGCTACAGAAATGGGAAGCAAGTAAAATGAGTGAGTTCGATCAGGGAGAGTATTGTGGGAAATTACTAGCAATGAAGAGCAGAATGGATAGGTCCCATAACTTTATCAGAAAGATCAGACTGGAAAACGGTGGCCAGTATACTGAAGATAAAGAAGAGATAGAGTTGGCGTTCAGTAAATTCTTCCAGGATTTGTACCGGGAGAATTTAGTGGTAGATGAGTCCGCCCTGGATCAGTGGCTTGTAGAAAAATAGCTCCCGAGGCTGAGTGCTGACAGCCTATTGCTGCTTAACCAGGACATAACAGGGAGTGAAATTCTGACTGCCCTTAATAAAATTAAGAAAGGCAAAGCAGCAGGCTCGGATTTGATCCCTAATGAGATTTACGGTCTATTGGCAGAAGAAGTCATTCCTATTTGGATAAGATTGTTTAATGAAATATTGAGAGGTTCTTCCCCATTACCGGATTCATGGAATGAGGCAGTCATTACACTAATCTTAAAGCCAGGGAAAGATCCCACACAATGCCAATTTTACCGGCCAATATCACTATTGAACTGTGAATATAAAATCTTCACTGGTGTATTGAACCCTCGTTTATGCAAAATCACCGGGTCAATAATCCATGAAGATCAGAAGGGCTTCCTCCCTGGGCGACAGATGAAAGATCTAGTTCTTACTCTAATTGGTTTAATAGATTTGGCAACGGCGCATAGTGTACCGCTATCGATTATTGCCCTAGACGCCGCAAAAGCCTTCGATCAAGTCAACTGGTAATACTTCAGTAGAGTATTGAAGGCTTTTGGTTTTGATGAGACCTTCAGAGAGGTCCTTAAAAAATGTTATAAAAACCCTCAAGCTCAAATTGTAGTGATCAGCAATCTTACAGTTCCCGTATTAATAGGGAGTGGCACCATACAAGGGTGCCCCTTGTCTCCTATTCTTTTTGATCTATATATTGAGCCCTTATCTCAAAGTCTAAGGCAAAACAAAGAAATACTCCCCTTTTTAGCAAATGGGTTCTCAAGGAAGTTAGCCTTGTACGCTGACGACCTGATTATGTTTACATCTAATGCTAACAAAGCCCTACCAGAACTATTTAGAGAAGCACAAGCTTTTGTGAAAATGTCTGGATACGAGGTTAACAGCGACAAGACCGAAGTTATCACCTGGAATTTGGCAGTGCAGGTGGTTAGGTTATCAAAGGAGATAAGGTATCTAGGAATAATCATAACACAAGAGTTAAAAGAATTGCCCAAAATAAATTTGGCGAAAGTCTCTAAGGAAGTTAACATCCTTTTGAAGAGATGGCAGAATCTTCCTCTCACACATTACGGGAGGACAAACTTGGTTAAAATGTGTGTTCTGCCTAAGTTTGCTTATCTTTTCAATAATATACCCCTGACGTTTGATAAAAACCTTCTAGTTAAAATCCAGGGAAGGATCTCTGCTTTTATTTGGGCTGGTAAGGGGATCAGATTATCATGGAACAAGCTCAGGCGGAAGTTTTCGCATGGTGGCTTGGGTTTACCAGACCTGCAATTATACTGTTGGGCATATCAATTAAAGAATTGTAGTATGCTCCTCCTTAGGCCAGACGATACTTTGATTGGTTGCATGTTTAAGGCGATGTTTATGGACAGTCCAGATGAGGGTTTTATGTAAATTTGGAGCCCCCAATTTTTTTTTAAAAGTCCGCCTGAAGGTCTTATATGCTGCTGCTAAATTATGGTTTGACTGCCGCTCAAGTCTAGGTATACCTTACTACAGTGAATGGCCCCCGTGTGGGATTCCCAGGGTACTCCTGAGTGCCTTCAGGACGCCTTATCTCAGCCGCTGAAAGTAGCGGGCGTCGTGCGCTGGGGCGATATAGTCGAAGGAAGTAACTGTATGCCCTGGGACACTTGGAGGAACTTAACCAACGGCATGTTATCTAGAATTAAATATTATCAAATTTCAATGTGGTGCAAGAACCAACAGTGGCATTTCCCCGTGGACAATGCAGTGGAGGACGACCTTCAAGATCAAAACCCAAAGAAAAAGGAAGTAGCACTCTGGTATAACTATCTCCTCACTGCAGCAGACAGGAAGTTGGATCCCCCGCATCTGGTCTGGGAGAAGTGCTTGCCGGATGAGGAGCTGAAAAACTTATGGCAAGTATCTTTAGACATGCTATACCAATTGATCAAATCTGCTGCACTAAGGAAAAACCACCTTTTCACACTTCACAGGATATACTGGTCCCCACTCAAGTTGTCTAAAATAAGAGGAAGCGGAGAAGCCAGATGCACAAGATGCGGATCCCAGGAGGCGGACGACATCCACATGTTTTCTACCTGCCCGTTGCTGTAAGAGTTTTGGGGCAATGTGGGTAAGACCTTGTCAGACGCACTGGGCAAAGGAGTGGAGGTAAGCCCTTCTTTAATTTTGTTTGGTATTGCACAGCCGTCTGAAGGTAAGGAGGGCTTCACGGGACTGCAGAGTAAACTTGTGTTTTATTTGATTCTCTTAGCAAGAAGAGAAATTTGTAAGAACTGGCGCCAGGCAGCACCTCCAACATGGAGGGGCTGGTGGAATTCTGTGAGATACTTCAGAGATCTAGATCAAAAGGTTAACTCCCATAAAAAAAAGAAATGAGCTTGGGTTATTTTGGAAGCTACTAGACTCTGAATAGCAGGTTGTGGCTGGAATAAAGTGTCCAATGATTACACCTCTTGGTCAGCTCATGATGTATAGCGCGGGTTGGATCCCACAGAACATCAACTGAGATCAGACCCCAAGATATAAGCAATTGGGATAGTTAAGACCGAGAGGATGCTTATTCCATGGAGGTTATATGAGGACATAAAAAAAAGAAAAAGAAAGATCACGCCAAACAAGCTGCCAAAAGTGCACTGTACTCCCTAAAACACCTCAAGAAAATTAAACCTTTCATCCCCCAAGATGATTTCAAGACAATAGTTCAATCACTAGTCCTCTCTAGACTGGACTACGGGAATGCCACCCTAACAGGGACACCAAAATCCCACCTAGCCCCACTAAGATCAGTCCTCAACATGGCAGCTCGACTCGTCACAGGCATGAAACGGTTTGAACACATCACACCAACTCTTAAATCACTCAGCTGGCTTCCTATTGAAGGTAGATGTATCTACAAGTCGGCATGTATCATGCACAAAACCCTTCACACTCATCCCCACAACTACCTAAACAGCAAACTCGTGAAAGCAGGACGCGCCAGAACTCTGAGAAGTTCTAACTTACTTCTTCTCATCCCTCCGAAATTGAAAAAGAAATGTACCCAGTCCCGATCCTTTTCGGGTAATGTACCCAGGCTGTGGAACGCTCTCCCTATTGAACTCCGATGCAACCCCTCCTTCCCCTGCTTCAAAAGGGACCTGAAACTCCATCTCCTCGACAAATACTTTACCGACAAAGCCAACTGAACCAAACTTTGACAACCCAGTTGACTCTCCTTACTACCTTGACCATCAAGGATTGGTGGTTTGCACGACAGTTTCACCTACCTAAGCCACCTCATGACTCACCCCTCTAATGTATTGTCTCAATATGTTTATTTTGTGATGCATATCTCATCTTGTATCCTTATACCATGTTTTTCACTACTATATTCCTTCATGTTGTAAAGCGCTCTGATACCCACGGGTCTAGCCTGCGCTATATGAAACTTCTAAAATAAATAGTGACAGGACAGAGTTTGGTATTTTGCCGTGGCTCAAATGGCTTCAATAAGAAGCCATAAATCCCTTAGTATCCATGGCCTTGTAAATGATTGTCATTTCACTAAATTGCATGCAAAGGAGACATCTTGAGCTGATCCTAATATAAATCATTTGCATGCTTGTATCATAGAGAAGCATCTTAGCCTCTCTTTTCTTCTAAATAGGACAAAATGAGTTATAGGTGCGGTTTCCTTCTTCTGATGACATGTGCCAGGTAATTTATAGTGGGCAATTTGTAATGTCAGGTTGTTTACAGTGGACATGTGGTAGCTACTTACACAAAGAAAAGATACTGGTGTAAGTCCAAGCAAAGAAAAACAAAGGGAGAGAGAGGAGAAGAAAGGGTACGTCCTTATCCCCAAATTAAATGATCAGACAACAAAAGGGACGGACCCACCACGGGAATCTAAAGCAAGGCGACACAATGCCAAGCGAAGAGGAAAGAAACCAATAGGTTTTAGAAAAAGAACCCTCACCCACCAACCTAGTTGGTGGCATGCTTCATCATTGGATTCCCAGCTGGGCTGCAACGCCTGAATTACAGCGGAGCGGGTGATTTTTTTTGTGAAGGGGGTGAGTTTTTTGGTGTAGTTTAAAAGTGCCTCAAGGATCCTCTGTCGAGGTAGAATGATTTTATTCCTGAGGTCCTAGGACACGGTTAAAACAGGTAGGGTGGATATTATAAAGACTTAATTGGTCTTCTATATCCCCAAAAAATGGTCGACGTGTTTCAGCCTAAACGATGGATATAAAGGCTTTCTTCAGGACCAAGAAAGTGAAGTGCGGCCAAATTTTAGTGACCATGTGAATTATCAGCACACACACTAAGGTGTGCTGTGAGTGCAGATGTGTAGCCGTACTTACGGTTCCCACTGTCAGGTGTATGATAAAGGCTACGTAATTGAACAGTAATTTATGATCCCGGCGGGGGCGGACACTTGTAGTCACAAATTCGTCAAGGTAGTCCGTCCGCCTATGGTACCTACTCCGGTCCAGCACGGGATCCCGACAGAAGTCCAAGCAAGACACAAGGTTTTATTCTAAGACCGGGTTTAAAAAGAGAATTAGCGTATTCAAAGGGCGTGCCAAGCTTAGGGATCAGTCAGATCTACCATACGGATGCCCATACCATCATCTATATGCCACGTACATTATGGCATGCCCCTTCTGCGATAGTTACACACTTAGGGCCTGATTCACAAATGGCCTCCAAACTACGGGCGGAGGCCCCGCACTCACGGGGAAGTCTCCACACTTGGGGCTCAATCTCCGCAATGAGAATTGTCATTGCGGAGATTCTGCCCCGAGTGTTGAGACTCCCCCACAACTGCGGGGCCTCTGCCACGAGTGCAGAGGCCCTTTGTGAATCAGGTCCTTAGCCTTGCACCTGCAGCAGTGTGTTTGTGATGCCACACTGTGACTCCATATTAAAGCACCAAATGTTGGTGCTCAGGAGTAAGAAGGAACTATCTCTTTTGGGAATGATAAAAATGGATCAGCTGAGCAGCAAAAAGTGGGACATTGGCTGGAATAATGCTAGGCAGACTCCAAAAGTTGCAAACTTTGGGTATGTAGTGTTCAAAATGATATCACTCCAGACTGGAGCATTATCCTGGATTCATTAGTGTACTCCTCCGATCACAAGCACAATGAAAGGCCGCAGGGCACATAGCCTGTGGCCATTGTCCCACCTTCCAGCTCTAAATGGGCATTACGTTATATGTGAAATTACTTCAGCAGCATGCAGCCATTGTTATACACGATATCCAAATTCCGCACGTGTTGATACCTTTAGTAACGAGGATGATTTTATAAATATATTGCTATATATTGTACACTCTTATATGCAGGGCTCGAGTCGGGGTACCTTTCGTGACGTCACTTCCTGTCGTGACGTCAGAGTCCCCCCACTTCTTTTTTTAGGACTTGTGCCCTGCTTATATGTATTTGACTTTTGCTTTGTGATTTTCATGGTCAATCATAAATATTGTGGCAAAAACAGACAAGTTAGTAGACTATTATGGGCGTACCTCCCACTTCAACACAGTGGCGTAGCAAGGACGGGCGGGGCGGTCCTCCCCGGGCAGCACGAGTTTTGGGGGTGGCGGCACTTTGACTCTCGTCGTTGTCTGTCGACTCCCCTCCCCAAAATACTGCCCCCGCGCTTCGCCCGTACCTGCGGCCGTCCAGGGGCGGCAAACGCGGGGAACGCCACGGGCGGCAAGAGGTCTAGCTACGTCACTGCTTCAACAGTCAAATTCTGTGTTTTAAAGACCGCAATATTCAGAGCTGTGTCTACTATGTTAGATTGTGAACGTTAGTAGCTACAGCTAAGCAGGGAGCTTGTGCCTGCTTCTTATTCTCTGTGTTTTTTCCCTCTAAAGTCAGATTTTCCCCATGCTCCCTTGACCCTCCCTTCCATCAGCTCCCTGGACCGTGGCAGGAGATTCTAACCCCTCGCAAGTTTCTGACCTTCTTGCAGCTCTAGGTTGTTGGGGTGGAGTGCCAGATGTGACATTTGGAGAGGACAGCCCCTCTAGCCTCACCCGTACTTTTAGCAGCAGACTATGGTCCCCTAGAGGAGAAGCTGCTTTTCAATATTACTTTGTATAATTCTGCCAGTATTGTTGATGACCAAAAGAAACAGAAAGACCCTTTCCGCCAAGCGTTGCATGCCAAGCACTGGAAGCATTTTCAAGTTATGGGATTGGGAGGCCAGATTTATGAGACTTCTTAAAGTTATTTGCGGATTCCCGGGGCACTGCTTTCCCACCGCCCTTTGCAACTTCCAGGACCAAAGCGAAACGTTGGGAGGAAAGGAAGGTTGAACATTCCTGGGTGCTTTTGGTGTCATTCTGCAGTCAAGGGATGCAAGTCCAGGTACTAAAGGTTTACAATGAAAACTGAATCGTGTGTGTTTGTCCTGGAATGTGTCTTGGGAAATGATCCTGCCGGGCGCAGGTTCAGCGCAGCCCTTAACATTTACCATGCGCGGTCTTTCAACAAGAGCATTTACTTTTTTGTGAATTCAGAAACGATTTCCTAAAAAAGCTGTATCAATCCACAGGCTGTCAGATAAGGATCAGTTTATTCGTTTTCATGAAAATGACCACATTAGGAAGTCGTTTTGCCATCGGATATTCTCTACAGTTGCAGCAAGTCACTTGAAAACAATGATTTGATTCATTTTTCGAAACTTATGTGTAAAATCCACTCGTGGCATTGGTCAGAGTGGTTTGAAGAGACCAATGCTGAGGAGAAGGCGTGTCCTCCCCAATCTCCTCGCTACCCCGCAAGGCCAAACACAGGGGCCAGCGGGGCAACGGTCATCTGCTTTTTAATGTATGACTACCAGGTTTTGACTTATATGCATCTTAGTGGCCAGTCTCGGTGCAACCGGCACTGCAACGGATTGCTAGCTTTTTTTGTTTCAAATATTTTATTATTTTCTTAAAGATCAAGTAAGACAATAAGCATACAAAATTAGAATAGTCTGACGCCCAATATTATACAGATGTGACAGGGAAAATATCTGTTACTATTTTCATTAGCTGGTACCTATGGACTAGAGATTGAAAATAATCAGCCATAGAGCATTTGGCGAGTAGCATATTACACTATGCGATAGTAAGGATAATAATGATTCCTATCCAATAGTACGACTAATAAACGGTATAGGGTGACAGGAAGTGAAGCCCCGTCATATATGGGTGTCGGTAAAGGTTCTGGTGGGCCAAGTTAATGAGACTAGTGAAACAGTAGGACGAGAAGAGAAAGATGAGAGAGGAGAGAGAGGGGGAAAGGTATTGTACGCCATGGGGGGACAGGTGATATGGTAGGAGTGATTAAGCCTGCTTGTGTGTAAGGAAGATGCATTGTGAAATATAAGGCTGTTAGATGGTGGACATACCACTATCCAGTGTACATCAAATAGATTGGGTAGGGGCAGTGTTTCCCGAAGAGAGGGTCAAGTTTTTGTGTGCTTCTGAGATCTATGACCCATGCCCACCATGTGTGAAATGAAACCTTATTTAGTGCTTTCCACTCCAATAAGATGACCTTAATTGCCACCTTCACCAGTAGATCCAACAACGCCAGATCTTTATCAGGTAGGTCTAGTGGGGGGCTGAGTGCATGTGGGCCTAACAGAATTAGGGTTAATGGGACGTTCACATTGAAAACAGCATTTAGCCGTTATGTGAACCTCGACCCAGTATGACGATAGGTATTTGCACAGCAAAAATATGTGCTCAGAGTCCCCAGATGCCTTCTTACTAGACCAGCAAAGATCAGACTCAACTGATTTCAATTTGAACAGTCTAGTTGGGGTCCAGTATAAGAAGTGTGCAACATAGAATCGTGTCTGGGTTAATGACGATCAATTTATTTCTGAGGAGATTGGTGGATATTTGGGACCAACTAGAATCTTGTATGAGAGGTGCATTTAAGGCTTGAAGGTGCTTAGAACAACGTTTCAGGACGGGCGGTCTAGGAGTGACTTGCGAATTGTGTAATAGTTTGTAGATTTTTGACGCTAAGTGGCCACCTCTACTAGCTTGCTGAATAATCTGGAACAGACCTGAAGGGGAGGGGGGGCCCTGTTTATAGAGTTTCGCCATAATTTAAAAAAAGTTATAGAAGTCCATGTTGGATAGAGAGTATTTCTCTTGTAGTGAAGCAAAAGTAAGAGGGAAACTGTTAGAGGATAGGTCGGATAGAAGTTGATGCCTTTTGTCAGCCAAATAGGACCTATCGTGGTTGAGTTAATTGTTGCTGTTTTGGGGCTTTTCCACAAAGATAGAGCTGTAGATTTACTTAAAATAGGGGTAAAAAATGTATCAGTCATCTTAAGATCGCGAATCGTTTAAAGAAAAATATGGTTGGAGTGGGGTAACACTAAGTTAGGCATTGTCAACGTCACGGGCAGCGAGTAAGGCGAAATAAGGTGGAGTTCAATCATATGCCATGGGACTGTTGTAGTGGAGTTAGGTTCAAGCCAGCGTGCGCCATGTGCAGCAAGAGAAGCTGTTTGGTAGTTATGACAGTTGGGGAGGCCACACCCTCCCAGCGAGTATGGTGATCTGAGCTTCTTTAGACCTAATCTAGGTTTCTCGTTTGATCAGAGGCTAGCTTGTCAACTGTAGTAAAGAAGGATTGAGATAGACGTATTTGAAGCATATTGGACAAAAAGTTCACTTGGGGTGTAATCATCATTTTCAAAGTCTCTGGTCTCCCCCACCGATAGATAAACCCTGGGGACCAGGAGGATAGTAGGTCTTTGATTGCGGCCAGTGTTTTCTGTTTGTTATATATGGTTGATTCTGCTAGATTATTAGAGAACCAGATGCCTAAATATTTTATTATTTTTGGCTGCCAATGAAGACAGGACTGTCCAATGCAGGAAGTATGGCAAAGAACATTATGCAGCATTTTTTCCGTCTTCTCTCTATTTAAGGTGTAGCCAGAGAACTCTGTAAAGGACTGAATCAAGGAGATGATTTTGGGAATCGTCATATAGGGTTTTTCGGAGAAGATAAGCATATCGTCTGCATAGGCAGCAGGTTTAAAAGTTAAGGAGCGAAATTGGCACGTTTAATATCAGGGTTATTATTAATCATGACCAGTAAAGGGTCTATCGCTAGGAGGAATACAAGGGGAGATATGGAACAGCCTTGGCAAGTGCCCTGATGTAGGAATAAGACATAGAGAGTGATCCGTTGATTCAAATTCTAGCTCTGGGTTCTGCTTACAGAGACTTGACCCTCGAGGAGAAGAAGTCACCTAAGTTGTATCTGTCCAGTGTCGCCTCAAGAAAGAGCCAGTATACTTTATCAAATGCCTTTTCATCATCTAGTGCAATTCCTACAGTGGCCTAGGAAAGGAGAAGGGAGGTATTGGGAAATGGCCTTCTCTTAAGGGTCGCCCCAAACTTTTTTCCTTCCTCTTTCTATTTTTCTGACCTCGTTTTTATTGGCTTTAAGACTCTGAGCACTTTCCTACTGCCGACCAGTGCTAAAGTGCATGTGCTTCTCCCCTAAAGCATGGTGACATTGCCATATACCTGATTGACATATTTAGTTTACCTGTAAGTCCCCTGTAAAGTGGTATACCATATACCCCAGGCCTGTAATCTAAATGCTACTCATGGGCCTGCAGCATTGATTGTGCCACCCACACAAGTAACCTTTCAAACCTATCTCAGGCCTGCCATTGCAAGGCCTGTGTGTGCAGTTTACTGCCACTATGACTTGGCATTTTCAACCACTTTCTAAGCCTTAAACTCCCCTTTTATTACACACAGGTCACCCCTGAGGCAGGCCCTAGGTAGCCATATGGGCAGGGTGCTGTGTAACTAAAAGGTAAGAGATGTACTTTTAAGTTTTACATGCCCTGGTAGTGAGAAACAGCTAGATTAGTTTTTCACTACTGTAAAGCCTACTCTTCTCATAGGTTAGCATCGGGAATTCCTTAAAACACTTTTTAAACTGTAATTCTTGATTAGAATGCGTAGCTAAATCATGTTTCATATCTTTGGAATGGTGGTGATAAATCCTTTTTAGTGGTAAAGTTGGATTTGACATTACTATTTTAAAAATGCCCCTTTTACAAAATGGACATTTCTCTGCTCTAAACCTTGCTCTGTATGCCTGCAGCCTGTCTCCAAAACACACTTTGTGAATTCTCTCTAGACTGCCACAAACACAGGAAGGTGAAGCTCTCATCTGTATTCTGAGCATTCATCTGCATTCTGATGGGTCTTCCTGGGCAGGGAGGAATGGGAGGGGCTGACACTTACAAATCAATAGGTAGTGTCCTGTCCACACACAAAGCACTGATTTACCCCCACAGGTAGCCTGGCAGACAGGACTGGGTTGAAAGGGATCCTTGTGCACTACAGAGAGGTCCTTTGAAGTCACCCCCTACATCAAAGGCACTTTTGTGTAGAAGAACTGGGTCTCTAACACCCTAAAATCAGACACTTTTTAGACCTGTAACCATACCTTACTGGCTCTACATTTGCACATTGCCAGAAGGAACTGTTATGCTGCCGGGAGGGACTGCCACTCTGCTAACTGCTCTGCTGTGTTGGCCTGCTGCTTGCTGAATTTTGTGCTGCAGGAGGGAGTGCCCCTTTGCTACCTGCCTTGTGTTGTTGGCCTGCTGCCTGCTTCCTACTGTTGTGCGTTTCTTCAGTGTTCTCCAAGGGCTTGTTGGCTTACCCCCTGTTCCTAGAAGTCTCAGGGCCATAAAAGACTTCTCTTACACCGATCGGGCTGCCATGTCTGCCCTTTCTATGAGATTATTGTGTGCACAGTTGATTTGGTTCACCAGACGCACCCACCTTCACAATGCACTGAACGGGCAACCATGTCTGCCCTTTCCGTGAGATCATTGTGTGCATAGAGGTACTCTCTCACCAGACGTACCTGCCTTTGCAGTGCACTGATTGGGCTTTCCGTGACTGCCCCCTTGATGTGAGATCGCTATGATGGGCTGACCCCCTTTTAGTTACGTCACCCCCAGGCCATCAGCGCATCTCGATACCTCTTGCCAACGACACCGAAAGAAGGAGAACCAACACGGCGTGGGTCCCAGCAGTGAGAGACCGCTGCGTTAGCCCCTTTTCTTTCTACACAAAAGGTACTGTGCACCTCTTAGACCTTCAAGGCCGCGGGAGCCGCTTCTACGCAGCCTCACTGGGTTTTGGGCTTACCCAGGAAATACTGGTCTGAAGGTCCCAGTCGTAAGCTTGTCCATCATGGACTGTGAAAGCACTATTTAACTGTCCATCCACTATGGGGAGCATAGCCAAGTCCCTAGTATGACCGTATATCTCGGAATAGAAGCACAAGGGCTCCATCTAATACTGTGATTATTTTATTTCTTACAAAGCTGTATAACTTAAAAAGTATAGATATGATTTTTATCAATATGATCTTGGTTTCTTCAGGATAACTCTAAAAGAGCATGTCTTGAAAAGTATATATTGTATTTCTGTCGTTTTGGCCTTAATATGTGTAAAATATACTAAGCCATTTTTATAAACCTGTGTGAAGTCTTTTCGTGGTGTATTCATTGTGTTACTGTGTGTGTGTGTGTTGCACAAATACTTTACACATTTCCTCTTTTGATAAGTGTACCTGCTCTGCACCAAGTTACCAGAGCGTGAGCACAGGTTTTCTCAATTGTGTATCTAGCTTACCCTGACTAGAGGGCTGGGTTCTGCCTGGCCCTGGGGTATACCTTAGCCAACCAGAAATCCCATTTCTAACATTGGTGATCAGCGGTGAGGATAGGACTTGTGTTTGTGCAATACCATATAGTAATTCAGTGTTCACTACAACTCTATACAAAGACCATTATGAGTTTTTTATTTTTCTCCTGTTCTCTCAATTGGTTATTTTTCTAAATTTACTACTGCTTAATCAATTTGGGACTCTTTTTGTTGTTGCACTTGTGGTACCTTGCCAGGATGTCCGTGGATCTCATCTGCTTCGCATACTACACTGAGAGTGAGTTGAGGGAGTTCTGCAAGGCGAGGGAGCTGAATGTGGGCAGGAAAGCTTCCACGGCAGACTCACTGATAGCCCGAGAGCCTATGAGAAAGTCAGGAGGCTGCAAGCAAAAACAGAGGATGAGAATCCTGAGCTGAGGGGAGGGTGCAGTGTATATACCAGGGTCCTGACATATATGGTGTTGGACATCAACAACATTGAGAGCTACCTCAAGGCTGAGCTAAGGAGGCTGTGCAGAGAGAGAGGCCTTAGAATCAGAGCACATGTTCAGTTATTGTTTTCCAGGGTTAAACCAACACCTGCTTGAGTGTAAGTTCTCTGACCCAAGGGAACTTGCAAAGGAAGCAGATCTCTGGGTGAGTACCAGAGTGTATGAAAAGGCATTTGGGAGTGCTCCTAAGGGGATTGGCTCAGGTTCCCCCCAACCAAGTCCGTTGGAGGTTCACAATAACCCAGACAGGTCCCATTACAGTGGAGGTGGTGGGAGTAAAGGGTCCCATGTCCCTTCTCAGAGTAGAAGGAGAGGTGGGGGTAGGCAGAGACTCCGGGTGCCCTTATTTCCAGCCCCAGAGCTTGGATAGTTCCCAGAGTGAGCACCAGCAGGGGAGCCTAGTCCGTACAAGAGAGCATCCACTGAGTGTCAGAAGAACTTGGGGGGCAGCTGCCACAAGCGTCCAACCAGTTCTGATTTCTGGCATTACCACTCCCCAGAGAAGGATGTAGAAGCCCAGATGGAGAGGTAAGAGGGGGAGACAGTCCCCAGTGAGAGGACTAGTAAGTCAGGGGTTGACAGCTGTGAGATCAGAGCACCCCAAGACTGACCCTAGTGAGACCATGTCTGGCCTAGGGGGGCTCCATGCTCTGTCACATGGACCAGAGTCAGGAGACCTTCACCAGGTAGACTCTTGTACAACACATGTAGAATGTGTTCCCCCTGGGTGGTTGGTTGCACTACCCTGGAAGTATTTGCCTGCCAGGCACATGTGTGTGGCCTAAGGGTATATACCCTGTTTTGAAGGATCAGGTTCAGGATATTACCCCTGACTGGTGGGAGGGAGAGTGGAGAAAGGATGCAAGGCACCTGGGCCTACTGCCCCCCACTCTGAGAAACCACAGAGGACAGAGACCCCTAAATGGCATGGGGCCTGGCTGTTGACACTGACAGCTGTCAGTAGCCTCTGTTGGTTGCTGTCCTTGTGGACAGAGTTTTCCTTGGGTTCGTATATTTCGGAGTAGAAGCGCAAGGGCTCTTCTAATACTGTGATTATTTACTATTCTTTCAAACCTGCATAACTCAAAAAGTATAGATGTGATTTTTATTATTATGATCTTGGTTTCTTCAGGGTAAAATGTGCTATCCCTAAAAGAGCATAGCTTGAAAGTATATATTGTATTTTTGTAATTTTGGCCTTAATGTGTTTATAATATGCTAAGCTATTTTTATAAATCTGTGTGGAGTCTTTTTGTGGTGTATTCATTGTGTTACTGTGTGTGTGTGTGTTGCACAAATACTTTACACATTGCCTCTTTTGATAGGCCTGCCTGCTCCGCGCTAAGCTACCAGAGGGTGAGCACAAAATCTCAGTTGTGTATCTAGCTTGTGCATCTAGCTTACATGACTAGAGGGGAGAGGGGGGGGGGTACTGCCTGGGCAGGGTGTACACCTTAGCCAACCAGAAACTCCATTTCTAACGGGAGGCTTTTTCGATTTTGTGGCAAAAAATATGGATATTATCACATGCTAACCTGCCTTTAACAAAACCAGATTGGGAGGGATGAATCAATTTAGGAATTAGTCATTCTAATTGTTTGGCTAGGGTTTGTGCATAGATTTTTCATAGATATTTAGTAAGGGAGTTGGGTCTTTAGTTCTTGGGATCCAAATGGTCTTTTGCCTCTTTAGGTATAACTGCTATTTAAAAAAAAAAAAAAAAAATCTTTATTGGCATTTAGATCAAACAACAGTACAACTTCTTCAACAGGTGGGAATGGGATGGGAAAGGCACGGGGGAGAGCAGGGGGAGGGAAAGGAACAAAGAGGAAGGAGAAGGGAAGGGATGCGCAGCATCAAATGAACCGCATGTGCGGTTACAATGACCATGAGTTCCCCATCTGTATACTAAAACGAAACAAGTTCGGCTTACGCATCCCCTCCTTGAGTATGTCCAAACAATGTGCCTTAGAGTAGGATATCGGGTGTTGTCAGGGTACCAGGACCGTGTCCATCAAGTACGTGAGCGCGGTGGCAGGCTTTCCCCCTCAGCCCAGGTGCGGGAGCCCATAACAAAGTCCCGCGGTTGTGGATTCATCTGCAGAAGCGGCCTCCCCCGTTGGAGGTGATAAAAAGCCCCTGTGACGCATAAATGTCAACAGAGGTTCCCAAATGTCCTTATGTCAGGAGCGCAAGGGCATTAGCTCCCAGAAGTGGGATAGTTGTTCTTGACAATATGCAACATCACGTAACCACACCTCTAGAGTAGGGGCAGGCCGCCGCTCCGAATGCACCGCCACTCTGCGCATGTCCAGGAGAAGGAGCATAGCAATGAGTTGGCAGTCCATTGCAGGCTCATCTCTAACGTAGCCTAAGAAGCCAAATAGAGGGGTGCGGGGGGGAGATACCCTGTGATAGTGTGTATTGTGGAGAACACAACCTCCCAGAGCCCTGCCACCTTTGGACAATCCCATGCGAGGTTTATGAAGGAAGTTTGAGGTGAAGAGCACTTGAGGCAATGCATGTCTGTCGCCAGCCCCATTTTAAAAAGGTGTACTGGGGTGCGGTAGAAGCGATGTAGAAATTTAAAGTGTATTAGTCTCAATCTATAGTTGAGTGAGAGAGCCTCCAATTGACTGCACCAATAGTACCATTGGGTGTCCGTGATGGGGGGATCTGTGACCGACTTCCAGGGTGTACATGCCGTAGGCAGAGAAACAGCACTGTAGTTTGCATAACAGAGTATAACCTGGTTACCAGTTTCCATACTGAGGGGTTTGTGAGTATATGCTCTAGAGCCTGAAGCATGAGGGGGGTTGAGAAGGTGTTGTGTAGTGCACGGCGTGTGGCTCGAAGTTGGTATTAGAGGAAGATCTCTAGTGTGGTGGGGTGCGAATCAACAAAAGCTTCGAATGGTGGTAAAATAGGTAGAACTACTATGGTATTCTCAGCTGCGGAGACGGTGACTTTTCCAGAGGAGGTAACAAGCCTAAATAATGATTCCACTAATTCTGTTATCAGTAAGAGAGTGCACTTTACAGTTTAGGCTAAAAAAAAACCTCCATCTAAGTAAAGCTGGAAAATCTCTTGCGTCGTATCTAAAATTCAAACACAATAATTCCCTTATAACAGGTATAAGAGACCTCCAAGGATCTAATGTGACTAAGACATCAGACATTCTAGAAACCTTAAAAAAATGTATTCCTCACTTTATACCCCGATGATCGCAGCTTCGTAAGAGTCGTGTGACAACTTTCTCAAAAACATTCCCATGAAATCTCTGTCTGAAACGGAAAAATTAGCCCTCTACGGGTTACTAGCTTTGAACAACGCACAATCTGTAAAACGTGCCTTGTGATTTTATACTATATTCTAAGGTAAATCAGAGCTGTGTCCCACTTTGAATACCACAAACTTGTCAGCACACCTTATTTCCTTATCTATTTTAAAAGAGCAGGGTCCACGATGGTGCAAACGGGTGCGTACTATACGTATTGGGAGTTGGAAAACACCTTGCCCCACTGTTATCTCCCCCTTCTCTAGCGTACTAGGCATTGAATATTATTCATAGGCACAGAGTGCTGTGCAGTGGGTGGTTTTCTGCTGGCTCAAAGCCATGCTGGAAGAAGGCGCCACATTCATGATGGAGGTCTTTCCATGCACACCTGATTCCCTTCTGCAATGGGAAAGGAGGACCTCTATGCTGAAGTCAAGCCAGGTTATTATTATTATCATTAATATTCCTCATGTAGCGCTTGGCGGAGTGGGAGCCCTATCTCAAATCAGCATTTTCCCCACCCCATTTAAAGATGGGGGAACCACTGATTGGGCACTAGTGGAGCCTCAACTGTCATACAGTAATAGGTGGTGGCCCATCCACCACAGGACTGCCACATTTTTTTCATCGGGAGGTCCGCCCTACTTAGCACAGCACTTGATTTTTGTGTTTTTTAAGAACTAATCCGAGCTTTAGAATTTCTTTCTGAAAAACAAAAAAGAATGCCAGGTGTTCCATGACTTGGTGGGCCGGCTGGCATTAATTTCTTGGGCAAGTAGGTGAGAGTATTGCAGGTTTGGAGTATTTTTTTGGTTCAAATATTGTTGAAAATGGTCTCTAACCTCCAGAGGTCATGACTGACTTGATTCACTTGTAAATTCAAAGAGGAATTGGTCCAAGATTTGGTTATAGTTCATTATTTAGAAAATGATTTGAGAATTTTCTTGCATGCTTTGTACTTATCAGTGTTGATGAAGAATTATATCACGCACCTGTTTCAAGTAAGGATGCGAGAATAGCTCATAAATTATCTAAGATAAGAGGACTCAGTACCTGATTAATCACTAATTATCTGTTTCTGCAGCTGTATAATTTATCATGACTCCAACTCTTCTAATCAAAAGAGCATAGAAATCTCAAATAGTGCAACTGGCAAAGTAATTTCCTGGAAAAGTAAACTAGAACTCTGCTAAATTGCTGCTTTGATGATGCCATTGCTTGAATCGGAAAATGAATAAGTGTGCACCTTACAGGAGTATGGTGAATTGGACAACCCCTTCCAACTTGTATATTCAGTAGAAATGTTCTTTTTTTATTTTTATCATTCACTCACAATATTCCATACCGTCCCATCATCCTTCTTGCAGAGTTGTGGAAACACAGAGCAAAGATATTCTTTTATACAATTTACATTTTAACAGGAAGCACCCGGTTATTGATTAAAAGTATATTTTCAGTAATAATAGTTGTAAGCACTTTTATAAAAGAACCAATTAAAGAACATTAATTTTACTAGACGACTATGTAAGGTTTCTGTTGCCAGAGAGAAACTAATGAAATGGGGAGTGACATGCGTGGGGTCCAGGTAGAAGTGTGTCCAGCAAGTGGTCATATAAAAAGTTTCAGGCTCTGTCCCCCTTTTCATTAGCTCGCGTATCTAACAGATAAAACGTAGCTCAGAAGACAAATACCAAGGGAGACTCCAGTTGATGCACACAAAAGATGTCAATGCTCACAGAAGATGTCAAATAATGTAAGATCAACATAGAGACACATCCTAATCATACGTTATGAAACAAACCATAAAGACAGGTTCTAAGCCAAAACATGCACACAAGGATAGTGTATGAATGATAATAATAATCATAGTACATAAAGTAAAAACATTATACCAACATTTTACCAATCAATTTTGGTTATAGGCTGATGCGAGATAAAGGATCAAAAAAACAGATGCACATATGAGGGTCCTCCACATTTTGTTAATATTGGGGTAAGTATTTACTTGGCATTTACTTTCACTTTGCAATACAAGGCGTCCTGGTCACCTGTGATCCTGCACACCAGCAAAATGAATTCTTTCAACAACGTCTCTTTGCTGACATCTCCAAAAACCTCTTCTGCCTCAAACTCACTTATATTGCCACTATGCATTTGGTTCCTAGCACTGATAACGCCCCTGCACGTGCATGCATAATGGCCACTTGTTTACAAGCATCACTTCTTTATTTGTTTTTGTGCATTTGTTTACATTTTGTGTACACTTGGAATATCACTGGACAAGGTCAGTTGCCACACGATCTTTGAAACCACATCTACTATAAATTCTATCCCTTGAACTTGCTTCATTATCTTTACACCCTCTACCACTGGGTGTCTTACGTGGGCCTAGAACAGATTCCTTTGAATCTGACCCCTTATACGTTTCCCCAATCCTTTACTCTATCCCCCAGTTGCATTGTATCCTGAGACATGTATTCTAAATGTTTGACAATATCCATGACCTTGTCTAAAGTCAACTTGTTAGCCAGTAATAACTTTTCTTGCGCCCTCTTACTGGCGATATTCTGCACTAGTTGGTCCTACACCATCTTATCATGGTTCGACCTATAGTTACATGCTGCAGGCAGTCCACGAATGTGGCTACAGAATCATCCATGTTTTCCCAGGTAATAAGCCCCCGCCCAGGAAATGGAACCTTTAACACCTCACTATTCTTTTTGACATATTTAGTGTCCAATTTCCTTATGGAACACCCATATTCATGAAGATCTTCTTCAACATCTTCAGGGGATTGGGAAGATGCCTTAATATCTATTCCCTCTGTGCCTAAACAATGTTTCAACATTGACAGTTTGCATTTTACATGTCTCCCCCGCCACCCCCCCCCCCCGCCTCCCCCACCAAACTGCCTATACATATGCGTTAAATCCCTCTTTCAATGTCTTCCATTCTAAAATTGGTTGGCCATTTCGGGATATCTGAATTAACTAAGAATGATTCTTTTTATTTTATGTGGCTTATTGCTCCAAGGAAAATACAAGTATTTGCCTTTAAAGACTGGCAATTGTCTTGGTGGTAGAGGTACCTAGGGTGACAGGACTTCAGTAACAAAAAGACAGCTATAACTAAAGAAATTGGCAGTGCAAGGACCAACCAAGCGTTTTTTAAAATAAAAATTGCCAGAAAAACAGAAACCATTTCTTGAGAGAAATAAGAGATAACTGAAAACGGGTGGACAAGTGTGAGCAATAGAACCAGTGGGCCTGCATCAATGTAAACTTCCCTGTTACTCAGGAAACTTTTTATATGCCTCTGGGTCCAACTCGACATTTCTTTTTCATACCTGCTCATGCCCATTTTGGCCCCTGACTCTACTGCAGTACCTTTCCGCTCCTCTTTGACCCGATTTTCTGTCCCTGGACACCGGTTGACACCTTTGCCCTTGTTTGCAGGCTCCATTGCCTTGCATCTATGTTCCGCTACCTAAACCCCCATACATACACTTTCCCTTTTAATTCTACTTTCAAAGGTGTGATGTGATGGAGCTATAAAGGTATAGACTATTTGAAAGAAAGATGCCATTGGTAGGTAATGCATCTTACAACTGGAGCAGAGGGCTGAAAGTGAAACACAAGGTCCACTACAACTGAAAACGCAGTCACAACTGTCATCCTTTTGCGTTTTAAAGTGCAATCAGTGTCATAAAAACATCACAGCAACATTTTGTATTGAACTTCATTTCTTTAACAGTTTCCAATGGGCTTCATTAATTAAACTCTACATTGTATATTGTACATGTTCTTAACATTGGGAACAAAAGCAGTGAGTGCATTGTGTGTAAGACTAGTTCTGCTTGTTTTGTAACTTTTGGTTCCATGCCACACAGCTGGCTCGGAAAGCTCTTGTATGGGCATCAAAAGACTTCTTTCACTTTTTGTTGATGAAGGAGTGGAAAGGGGGGGTGATCCAAACTTGTGATCAGTGTAGTACGCCTGAGGGCTTGAATACAAAGATAAGCGACAGAATTTGTGACTAAGCCTCCATAGGTGAAGGGGAAAGAGTGAAAGCACGTTGAGGTCTTTGCTGTCAACAGGACGATGGAATAAATAGTCTCTCCTGTCATGCTGCAGCAATTTGTCACAAAAAGAGAGAACACAGAGCCAGAAGTGTTATCCAGTGACAGGACTTGAAAGCTGTTGAAGAAGGGTTAGGCCTGGCTGATGCTGAAAGTCAGAGTGTTGGCCTTTGGCGACCAGGAATTTCAAAAATGCAACCACAGCAAGCCCAGGACCTAACCACGGCTACCGAAAAACGTTTATACATTTTTACATGCGTTTTAGAGAGAAGGTTTATTTTCTTTTTTTTTAATCAAGAGCTTAAAAGCAAGAGTTCTTCAAGAAAACAAGCATAACAGTATTACCATGTTATTGTTACCTCACAACATAAGCATATATTTTCTCACATGTCCTCATTCAAATATTTTAAGTAGATTGTTGATGAGTATCAAACGTCTAATTCTGATACATTTTAAAATATTTTAGTGATATGGAAATAGAGTGCCACATGTTTTGTAGGGAACACGGTGTGTATTTGGGAAAATGCACCACAGAAAAAAGATTTAATGTAACGGTGTTAGAAGGTGGTTCTGACACTATGGGCCGCCCAGATTTTTCGCTTTTTGAGCACCTGTGTGTTGAGCTTTTACTGTGGGAGAGCCTCATAAATTGGGACTCATCCACAGTGAACTCATGATGAAAGAGACTGCATGTGGATTTTACTGGTGTCCCCCTGGCTTGACTAGGCCACTGCGCAGCAGCTGGAGTACGGGACACCGGGCTGGTTACATGCAGACACCTGTGTACATGTGTGTGCACACGTGTAGGGGCTGCGCAGGGGAGATTCCTGGCGTGCGCAGTCCAGGAGCAGCTACAAAGTGAATGGTGTGGCAGGGCTTATGCAGAATTGGGTGGTGACAGGGAATAGGCTTTATACACTGGGAAGAAACATGCCAGGGAAAGTCAGTGTGCTTTACTGTGTTTTTCACTTCATTATTCCCCTATGGGGAGGTGGAGCCCTTGGGCTAGTGTCACTTTCCTAAAGCCTACAGATTCCAGACACGCACTAAAGTCCACTGTAAAGGGTGTGAGAAGAAGTATTCTGCAGAGTCCAAAGTCATATTTGTACTGCTTTTGGGTCATCCAGAAATGTCACATTTCTCTGAATCAGTCATAACCAGGGCCAGGCTGAGGGCTGACCTCAGCTGAATGGATTGATAACCTTTTTTTCCACAAGCTAAGGCCTCCTCTCCACGAAGAAGAAGATGGGTGGGGCTACAGGCTCATCCATCAGCAGCTATCACTGGTGCCAGGCACCAGGCTGCACCAAGGAGGTTTCAGAGACCATGTGGCCAGAGACCCTGGACGACGCCATTTTGAACCAGCCCAGAGGCTGGACAAGAAGGAGGGAGCAGGGGCAGGGAAGTGATGTGTCGCTGTTTGATAGGACCAACAGAGACTTCCTGCCAGCCCCCTACTCAACTTTTAAAAAGTGCTTGCACAGGAAGAGAAGCTCTCTCTGGGGTGTGGTCTGCTGAGGCGGAAGGTGCTGGAGCCTGGCAATGGGCAGTTGGAAGGAGGTACCCCCTGACTGCCCCCCCAGGCCTCTAACAGCGCCAGAAGAAGAGCCCAGGACCGGTGCGCAGAAGCAGGGGTCTCTGCGCAGGGAGAAGAGAGGCCCAGGAGGAGAGCCAGGCGAAAGTCTGGCGCAGGAAGCCAGTGAAGACCGCACCCTGCAGAATGCACCCTCTTGGAGACCCGGAGGGTGAAGGAGAGTGCTCCCAGTCGCTGGGGGGCGCCACCTGGAGCAAGAAGACGCGAAAATGGGGCATATCGGACCCCCAGGGGCTGAGATATGGCCCCCGGAAGGTGAGCGACCTTTGACCCCTAAGAAGACCGACGAAGCACGTGGGGCTCCGCCGCCGGTCCATGAGATGCCCCCGGGGTGGGTCAGGTCCCGGGGCTGCCCCCAAGAGAGGAGAGCCGGGGAGCGCCGTTGCGCTCCCGCGAAGGTGCCCCTGCAAGGGGTCAGGAACCCACCCTGGCCCCCACCGAAGATGGAGGCGGGGGAGCGCCGGCGCGCCCCCCGTGAGGAGGTCACGAGGGGCCCGGGACCCCATCCCCGGGCCCCGAAGCAAAGTCGGAGAGCGCCGTCGCGCTCCCCGTGAAAATGAAGAGGGGCCCGGGACCCCATCCCCGGGCCCCGAAGTGCAGGCTGGCGTGGGGGGAGTGCGTGTCGCACTCCCCCGGGGACCGGAGGAGCCGGAGAAGTCCTGCACGTCTGCCCGCCGGAGCGTGCAGACCAGAACTGCGTTGCCGGCTCCCTCGGCAGCACGCGAAGGTGCTGGCCGGGCGGGAAGCCGGCGGGGGCAGCCGGGGGTGGGCTCCCCGGGCTGCCCTCCAACGAGTGGGCATGCGGGGGTCCCGGGTGGGACCGGGGCCCCCAACCAGAGCCGGAGAGGTGCGAGGGGCCCGGCTGGGACCGGGCCCCAAAAAATAGAAGGAGCGGCCGGGGGTGGGCTCCCCGAGCCGTTACTCTCATCTGGGGGTCCGGGTGGGACCGGGCCCCCCACCGAGGCCGGAAGAAGCGGCGGAAGGCCGCAGGCTGCATCGCGGCTCTCCCCGGCACAGCGGGAGAGCCGCTAATCGAATATTCACTGAAAGGAGCTGGAAGCGCCCCATAATGCCTTGCAAGGCATGGGGAAAGTATCGTTTTTGGCGCCTGGTGGCCCCAGAGGAGGGGGTCACCTTCAAGTGTGAAAAGGTGCTGGGGGAGCTGCTGGAGAAGCGCAGTCTGCCCCCAGCACGAAGAAAAGTCTCACCCTAAGTCTCATGGGGACTTCAAAAGAATAACCCCTCCAGGGCTCAATCAGCATTTAACACCTTCTAGGCTGGAACTTTTGTTCTACAGCTAAAGGTGAATGAAGAAATGCATGAAGGAGTGAAGGGCTGAGTTGGGGATGTCTGGAGAAAGGCATCCTCTGGAGGTGAAGAGGTGTAATTGCACCAGAAATGCGTTTACTAACGGTTATTTCTTTTAGGGGGACTGAAGGTCACATGTGCAATGTGAAGTATCTGTGTAAGGTGATGTCATAAGCAAAGTGGGGTTATGTTGCCAGACATTCCTGCTAGGGGGTCTGGCTGTATATGCGTAATCCTGTGATTTCATCTGTGATGCCTTTAGGGGCTTGAATTGCAATGCATTATAATGATCACCAAATGTGATGAGTACTGTCATTCTAAAGTAATGCTTAAACATGTATTCTTGCTGCTGCGCTTAAGTGAGGAACAACCCAGACTGTTAGCCCTGAAGATGTAGGGGTGCATACTGTATGGTCAATATAAGATGCTCAGTCAGGGTTATGTGTCACTAGGGCAGGTGAACCTATTTTTAATGCGTGTTGAGGTAATGGGGTGGGTCGCCACTGGGATGGTGCCAGTGCGCAGGGCCCTCGCTCCAGGTTATGTTCAACTAACTGCATTAGGGGGCAAGATGATGTGCATACATGGGAGTGGTGGTACTAGACCCCACCCCCCTTTTGGGAGGGGTGGAGATGTTACGCAATGTCACAAAGTAATTCCAACAGCTTATGTATATTTGTAAATTGGTGCATAGTATTGAGTAGTGTGTGTGTTTAATAAATGTACTCTTACTTTTATAAAGCAAAGTACAGGCTGGACAATCAATTATTGAGTGTTATTTCTGCGCACCTGCAAATGGCGATTACTAGCCCACACCACCTCCCTTGAGTAAGCCTCAGACTGCTCTGCAACGCTACCCTCTGAGAGTCAGGCGCTACAATTGGGTGTTTGGTTCCCAGTGAAGGACAAATGTAGTCATGTTATTTGTGCAGGCCTCACAGATGCTGCCTCGTTTTCCAACATTGGTGTCTAGCGGCGGGAAACATAGTATCCCATTCTGGAGCGCATTTATAGCATTTGATAAGTCCAGTTTTGCCACACATTACCTATGCAGCAATGAGCAAATGGAAGAGCGCAAGGCTCTGAGAAGGGTTCAAAGTTTTGGTTAGGTGAACTAAAAGTATGGGAAAGGAAAGCCCTGCGCACATATGTGTCATGTGAAGAGATTATGGTTTAAATGTGAACTGTATTGATATGACCGCGCTATGTTGATTATCATGTGCTAGCGGGATGGTGCTTTCCAGGAAATGATTGCATACAAATGTTCTAAGCCATATTGTACACCTTTGAACCCTAACACTACACGCACTACACCTGCATGAGGTGGGTGTCTCCTCAAGAGATAGGGACAGCAACTGATACCTACATCACAGGTGGGGGTGTAGGGGTGGATTGACCTTTGTGGGGGACAGGAGAGAGAGGGGTCCTGGGAGATTCCCACGCTTTTTAAGGGCAGGGAGGGTTTCCACAGAAGGGGCCCCAGGTATCCTTCCCCCGCTGAAAGTTTACTTGCCATTGGCGCAGGCCAAAACCACTGGAAGGGTGGGGCAGGAGGTTTCTTTACCCCGGGTAGTAACGCCCCAGGGGTTCCCATGGTGGGGGACCCCCAGGAACCTTTCCCACGGTGGGAGGAGGGTGTGGTAGAGTTGGGTGTCCGGCAGGCCCCCAGGTTAACTGGTGGGGAGGTGAGCGACCCAGGGGTGGCCCCTGGTAGTGGGTGGCCCCAAAGGAGGGTAGTTCTTGAGTGATGGTGTGTAGTGGTAGCCCCTAGGTACACTAGGTGGGTGAGGTAACTGACCCAGTGGAGATCTGAGTGGGGGTGATGTACTCCCTGGTTTCCAGGTGAGGGGTTAGGGGTTAGGGGTGGACCCTGAGGTTTCAGGGTCCGGTGAATGGTTACCCTGGGGTGGCCCATGGTGATGGGTGGCCACAAAGGTGGGGTAGTGCTCGAGCTAGGATGTCACCCTGGAGCTTGTGTGGTGAGCCTGAGGTGGTGGCTGGGGCGATGCCTGCCAGGTGACCAGTCAGGTAGGTCCTAGGGGACTTGTATCCCAGGACCGGAAGCATGAGGGTGTTCCCCAGCTCGATGCAGGAGGTGGACTTCTGCAAGGTAGTACCACCCTGAACACAGGTGGGGCCTATCTTAAGTGACGGGACCCTGTGTTTCGCAAAGGGGTGGTACAGGCCTAGCCGGGATCTTTAGGGTCCCTGGCTTGGTGTGGTAGTACTACCCTGAAGGCAGGTGGGGCCTATCTTAGGGAAGGGACCCTGCTCTTCATAAGGGGTGGTGCAGGCCATCCAGGGACCATGTAGGTCCCTGGGCGGTCTCCCAAGGCGCTGCTGGGAGACCGGGGAGAGCCATGAGAGGTGGGCCTGGGTCTAGCTAACTCGGGGCCCACAGGCTCTCTAAGGGTACTCCGGGAGGAGAGCGCGCCTCTCGGAGGGAAGGGTGCATAGGCCCTGTTCTCGCAGCGGAGAACAAAGAAGGGGTCTAGGTACCCGGGGTAGTTTCCGTGTGGAGCTACTGATGGGGGGAATGAGCTGTAGGATGTCTGACGAGGCACCCTCAGTGTTCCTCCCTGGCACTGCCAGTGTGGTAGTGAGGCCGGTCTGAGGTCCTATCAGGGAGCCAGGCCAGTGGCCAAAGGGTGCTTTTCTGTGTGGGGAAAGCACAAGTGGCTGTGCTTTCTTTAGGGAAGCCAGTCATCCCGAAAGGGTGGTGGCAGCAGAATGACCTCAGCGGCAGGCTGAGGGTGAGGGTCCAGAGAGGTTGCATCTTTGGGGTGCAAGGACCAAACGGAGAGGGTACTGGTTGGAACAAACTCCAGAAGGGAGACCAGCTAGTGACCCAGGGGATGGGATGTAGACCTATCCCAGAAGACCGCATCGGTGCTGAGGCACTGTACCCTTGTCCAGAGAAGTGGTAGGCAGAGTGTTGCATGCCCAAGGGCAAGGTGGGCCTAGTTAGGCTAAGTCCATGTAGACCATGAGTGACCTAGAGGTATCTAACCTAGAGCCCGGAGGGTTCTTAGGGTAGTCTGGGATCCCTGTCATGGGTGGAGATTTCATGGATGGGAGGAGTAGGTGGTCTGAGCGGATAACTGGTGAGTAAGGGGATCTGGTCAGAACCCCTTATAACTAGTTATCGCTGACTACGGGAAGAATACCCATGTAGAGTGGCTACTTCTTCCCTGTAGGAATCAGCTGGGCGCGGCGTGTGTTAGAAGGTGGTTCTGACACTATGGGCCGCCCGGATTTTTCGCTTTTTGAGCGCCTGTGTGTTGAGCTTTTACTGTGGGAGAGCCTCATAAATTGGGACTCATCCACAGTGAACTCATGATGAAAGAGACTGCATGTGGATTTTACTGGTGTCCCCCTGGCATGACTAGGCCGCTGTGCAGCAGCTGGAGTACGGGGCACCGGGCTGGTTACATGCAGACACCTGTGTACATGCGTGTGCACACGTGTAGGGGCTGCGCAGGGGAGATTCCTGGCGTGCGCAGTCCAGGAGCAGCTACAATGTGAATGGTGTGGCAGGGCTTATGCAGAATTGGGTGGTGATAGGGAATAGGCTTTATACACTGGGAAGAAACATGCCAGGGAAAGTCAGTGTGCTTTACTGTGTTTTTCACTTCATTATTCCCCTATGGGGAAGTGGAGCCCATGGGCTAGTGTCACTTTCCTAAAGCCTACAGATTCCAGACACGCACTAAAGTCCACTGTAACGGGTGTGAGAAGAAGTATTCTGCAGAGTCCAAAGTCATATTTGTACTGCTTTTGGGTCATCCAGAAATGTCACATTTCTCTGAATCAGTCATAACCAGGGCCAGGCTGAGGGCTGACCTCAGCTGGATGGATTGATAACCTTTTTTCCACAAGCTAAGGCCTCCTCTCCACGAAGAAGAAGATGGGTGGGGCTACAGGCTCATCCATCAGCAGCTATCACTGGTGCCAGGCACCAGGCTGCACCAAGGAGGGAAGGGCTCGTGTTTCAGAGACCATGTGGCCAGAGACCCTGGACGACGCCATTTTGAACCAGCCCAGAGGCTGGACAAGAAGGAGGGAGCAGGGGCAGGGAAGTGATGTGTCGCTGTTTGATAGGACCAACAGAGACTTCCTGCCAGCCCCTACTCAACTTTTAAAAAGTGCTTGCACAGGAAGAGAAGCTCTCTCTGGGGTGTGGTCTGCTGAGGCGGAAGGTGCTGGAGCCTGGCAATGGGCAGTTGGAAGGAGGTACCCCCTGACTGCCCCCCCAGGCCTCTAACAGCGCCAGAAGAAGAGCCCAGGACCGGTGCGCAGAAGCAGGGGTCTCTGCGCAGGGAGAAGAGAGGCCCAGGAGGAGAGCCAGGCGAAAGTCTGGCGCAGGAAGCCAGTGAAGACCGCACCCTGCAGAATGCACCCTCTTGGAGAGTGCTCCCAGTGGCTGGGGGGCGCCACCTGGAGCAAGAAGACGCGAAAATGGGGCATATCGGACCCCCAGGGGCTGAGATATGGCCCCCGGAAGGTGAGCGACCTTTGACCCCTAAGAAGACCGACAAAGCACGTGGGGCTCCGCCGCCGGTCCATGAGATGCCCCCGGGGTGGGTCAGGTCCCGGGGGCTGCCCCCAAGGAGAAGGGAAGCCGGGGAGCGCCGTCGCGCTCCCCGCGAAGGTGCCCTGCAAGGGGGTCAGGAACCCACCCTGGCCCCCACCGAAGATGGAGGCGGGGGAGCGCCGGCGCGCCCCCCGTGAGGAGGTCACGAGGGGCCCGGGACCCCATCCCCGGGCCCCGAAGCAAAGTCGGAGAGCGCCGTCGCGCTCCCCGTGAAAATGAAGAGGGGCCCGGGACCCCATCCCCGGGCCCCGAAGTGCAGGCTGGCGTGGGGGGAGTGCGTGTCGCACTCCCCCGGGGACCGGAGGAGCCGGAGAAGTCCTGCACGTCTGCCCGCCGGAGCGGGCAGACCAGAACTGCGTTGCCGGCTCCCTCGGCAGCACGCGAAGGTGCTGGCCGGGCGGGGAGCCGGCGGGGGCAGCCGGGGGTGGGCTCCCGGGCTGCCCTCCAACGAGTGGGCATGCAGGGGTCCCGGGTGGGACCGGGGCCCCAACCAGAGCCGGAGAGGTGCGAGGGCCCGGCTGGGACCGGGCCCCAAAAATAGAAAGAGCGGCCGGGGGTGGGCTCCCCGAGCCGTTACTCTCACCTGGGGGTCCGGGTGGGACCGGGCCCCCACCGAGGCCGGAAGAAGCGGCGGAAGGCCGCAGGCTGCATCGCGGCTCTCCCCGGCACAGCGGGAGAGCCGCTAATCGAATATTCACTGAAAGGAGCTGGAAGCGCCCCATAATGCCTTGCAAGGCATGGGGAAAGTATCGTTTTGGCGCCTGGTGGCCCCCAGAGGAGGGGGTCACCTTCAAGTGTGAAAAGGTGCTGGGGGAGCTGCTGGAGAAGCGCAGTCTGCCCCCCAGCACGAAGAAAAGTCTCACCCTAAGTCTCATGGGGACTTCAAAAGAATAACCCCTCCAGGGCTCAATCAGCATTTAACACCTTCTAGGCTGGAACTTTTGTTCTACAGCTAAAGGTGAATGAAGAAATGCATGAAGGAGTGAAGGGCTGAGTTGGGGATGTCTGGAGAAAGGCATCCTCTGGAGGTGAAGAGGTGTAATTGCACCAGAAATGCGTTTACTAACGGTTATTTCTTTTAGGGGGACTGAAGGTCACATGTGCAATGTGAAGTATCTGTGTAAGGTGATGTCATAAGCAAAGTGGGGTTATGTTGCCAGACATTCCTGCTAGGGGGTCTGGCTGTATATGCGTAATCCTGTGATTTCATCTGTGATGCCTTTAGGGGCTTGAATTGCAATGCATTATAATGATCACCAAATGTGATGAGTACTGTCATTCTAAAGTAATGCTTAAACATGTATTCTTGCTGCTGCGCTTAAGTGAGGAACAACCCAGACTGTTAGCCCTGAAGATGTAGGGGTGCATACTGTATGGTCAATATAAGATGCTCAGTCAGGGTTATGTGTCACTAGGGCAGGTGAACCTATTTTTAATGCGTGTTGAGGTAATGGGGTGGGTCGCCACTGGGATGGTGCCAGTGCGCAGGGCCCTCGCTCCAGGTTATGTTCAACTAACTGCATTAGGGGGCAAGATGATGTGCATACATGGGAGTGGTGGTACTAGACCCCACCCCCCTTTTGGGAGGGGTGGAGATGTTACGCAATGTCACAAAGTAATTCCAACAGCTTATGTATATTTGTAAATTGGTGCATAGTATTGAGTAGTGTGTGTGTTTAATAAATGTACTCTTACTTTTATAAAGCAAAGTACAGGCTGGACAATCAATTATTGAGTGTTATTTCTGCGCACCTGCAAATGGCGATTACTAGCCCACACCACCTCCCTTGAGTAAGCCTCAGACTGCTCTGCAACGCTACCCTCTGAGAGTCAGGCGCTACAATTGGGTGTTTGGTTCCCAGTGAAGGACAAATGTAGTCATGTTATTTGTGCAGGCCTCACAGATGCTGCCTCGTTTTCCAACATTGGTGTCTAGCGGCGGGAAACATAGTATCCCATTCTGGTGCGCATTTATAGCATTTGATAAGTCCAGTTTTGCCACACATTACCTATGCAGCAATGAGCAAATGGAAGAGCGCAAGGCTCTGAGAAGGGTTCAAAGTTTTGGTTAGGTGAACTAAAAGTATGGGAAAGGAAAGCCCTGCGCACATATGTGTCATGTGAAGAGATTATGGTTTAAATGTGAACTGTATTGATATGACCGCGCTATGTTGATTATCATGTGCTAGCGGGATGGTGCTTTCCAGGAAATGATTGCATACAAATGTTCTAAGCCATATTGTACACCTTTGAACCCTAACACTACACGCACTACACCTGCATGAGGTGGGTGTCTCCTCAAGAGATAGGGACAGCAACTGATACCTACATCACAGGTGGGGGTCTAGGGGTGGATTGACCTTTGTGGGGGACAGGAGAGAGAAGGGGTCCTGGGAGATTCCCGCGCTTTTTAAGGGCAGGGAGGGTTTCCACAGAAGGAGCCCCAGGTATCCTTCCCCCGCTGAAAGTTTACTTGCCATTGGCGCAGGCCAAAACCACTGGAAGGGTGGGGCAGGAGGTTTCTTTACCCCGGGTAGTAACGCCCCAGGGGTTCCCATGGTGGGGACCCCAGGAACCTTTCCCACGGTGGGAGGAGGGTGTGGTAGAGTTGGGTGTCCGGCAGGCCCCCAGGTTAACTGGTGGGGAGGTGAGCGACCCAGGGGTGGCCCCTGGTAGTGGGTGGCCCCAAAGGAGGGTAGTTCTTGAGTGATGGTGTGTAGTGGTAGCCCCTAGGTACACTAGGTGGGTGAGGTAACTGACCCAGTGGAGATCTGAGTGGGGGTGATGTACTCCCTGGTTTCCAGGTGAGGGGTTAGGGGTGGATCCTGAGGTTTCAGGGTCCGGTGAATGGTTACCCTGGGGTGGCCCATGGTGATGGGTGGCCCCAAAGGTGGGGTAGTGCTCGAGCTAGGATGTCACCCTGGAGCTTGTGTGGTGAGCCTGAGGTGGTGGCTGGGGCGATGCCTGCCAGGTGACCAGTCAGGTAGGTCCTAGGGGACTTTTATCCCAGGACCGGAAGCATGAGGGTGTTCCCCAGCTCGATGCAGGAGGTGGACTTCTGCAAGGTAGTACCACCCTGAACACAGGTGGGGCCTATCTTAAGTGACGGGACCCTGTGTTTCGCAAAGGGGTGGTACAGGCCTAGCCGGGATCTTTGGGGTCCCTGGCTTGGTGTGGTAGTACTACCCTGAAGGCAGGTGGGGCCTATCTTAGGGAAGGGACCCTGCTCTTCATAAGGGGTGGTGCAGGCCATCCAGGGACCATGTAGGTCCCTGGGCGGTCTCCCAAGGCGCTGCTGGGAGACCGGGGAGAGCCATGAGAGGTGGGCCTGGGTCTAGCTAACTCGGGGCCCACAGGCTCTCTAAGGGTACTCCGGGAGGAGAGCGCGCCTCTCGGAGGGAAGGGTGCATAGGCCCTGTTCTCGCAGCGGAGAACAAAGAAGGGGTCTAGGTACCCGGGGTAGTTTCCGTGTGGAGCTACTGATGGGGGAATGAGCTGTAGGATGTCTGACGAGGCACCCTCAGTGTTCCTCCCTGGCACTGCCAGTGTGGTAGTGAGGCCGGTCTGAGGTCCTATCAGAGAGCCAGGCCAGTGGCCAAAGGGTGCTTTTCTGTGTGGGGAAAGCACAAGTGGCTGTGCTTTCTTTAGGGAAGCCAGTCATCCCGAAAGGGTGGTGGCAGCAGAATGACCTCAGCGGCAGGCTGAGGGTCCAGAGAGGTTGCATTTTGGGGTGCAAGGACCAAACGGAGAGGGTACTGGTTGGAACAAACTCCAGAAGGGAGACCAGCTAGTGACCCAGGGGATGGGATGTAGACCTATCCCAGAAGACCGCATCGGTGCTGAGGCACTGTACCCTTGTCCAGAGAAGTGGTAGGCAGAGTGTTGCATGCCCAAGGGCAAAGGTGGGCCTAGTTAGGCTAAGTCCATGTAGACCATGAGTGACCTAGAGGTATCTAACCTAGAGCCCGGAGGGTTCTTAGGGTAGTCTGGGATCCCTGTCATGGGTGGAGATTTCATGGATGGGAGGAGTAGGTGGTCTGAGCGGATAACTGGTGAGTAAGGGGGATCGCCATCGTACACAAGAACACCATCCGCATATCGACTAACTCCGACGAGACCTTCACCGCCGCCGAACACCTACACTTCCAGATACACACTGACCCCAAGACCACCCTCCGAGGCACCCTCATCTACAGACCCCGGGACCACGCACACTATTCAGCGAAGACATCGCAGACTTCATCAGCCCGCACGCCATGCCCTCCGCCGACTACATCCTCCTAGGGGACCTCAACTTCCACCTGGAGAACAACAACGACAGAAACACCACCGCCCTGCTGGACAACCTCGCCAACCTCGGACTCAAGCAACTGGTGAACACACCCACCCACTACGCCGGCCACACGCTTGACCCCGTCTTCTCTTCCAGCAAACACATCTCCTTCAGCCACGCCACCGGACTCCACTGGACCGACCACAGCTGCGTCCACTTCAGCTTCAGAAAGACTGCGACCCACCACCACCCGCAACAGGCTCCCCGCCGGAGCTGGAGCAAGATCACCGCCGAGCAGCTCACCGCCTCCCTCAGCCAGAACACACCCACCAACACAACGGACCCAAACGAAGCAGCCAGCAACCTCGCCAAGTGGCTGACCGCCTGCGCCGACGACCTCGCACCACTAAAAACCCTCCCAGCAGACCCGGAAGCAAGAAAACCCCTTGGTTCACCAACGAACTCAAGGAATCCAAGAAGAACTGCCTCACTCTCGAGAAAGCCTGGCGACTCGACCAGACCACAGACAACAGGACCGCCCTCAAGCACGCCACCCGCAAACACCACCAGCTGATCCGTGCCACCAAGAAGTCAGCACTCAAAGAACGACTGGACAACAACGCCCACGACAGCAAGGAACTTTTCAGCATCGTCAAAGAGTTCTCCAACCCCAGCGCCGGAAACAACGACATCACCCCCTCGCAAGACCTCTGCAACTCACTCGCCGCGTTCTTCCACCGCAAGATCACCGACATACATAACAGCTTCGACGCACAGACCACGCACCCTACCGCCGAACCAACGCCCGCCACCACCACCCTCTGCAACTGGACCCCGATCAGCACCGAAGACACCACCCGCACGATGAACTCCATCCACTCCGGATCACCAACCGACCCCTGCCCACACCACGTCTTCAACAAAGCCGACGCCACCATCGCACCCCATCTCCGGGACATCATCAACTCCTCCTTCCACACCGCCACCGTCCCGGAGAGCTGGAAGCACGCCGAGCTTACCGCCCTCCTGAAGAAACCAACGGCGGACCCCACCGACCTCAAGAACTACCGTCCCATCTCGCTCCTTCCGTTTCCGGCCAAAGTCATCGAGAAGACGGTCAACAGACAGCTTGCCGCCTTCCTCGAGACGAATGGATCCCTCGACCCCTCGCAGTCCGGGTTTCGGGCCAACCACAGCACCGAGACCGCCCTTATCGCAGCCACCGACGACATCAGAACCCTAACCGACAACGGGGAAACAGCAGCCCTCATCCTCTTGGACCTCTCCGCGGCGTTCGACACCGTCTGCCACCGCACCCTAGTGAAGCGCCTCAGCAACATCGGAATCCGAGAGAAAGCACTGGAATGGATCATCTCGTTCCTCGCCGGAAGAACCCAGAGAGTCCGCCTCCCCCGTTCAGATCCGAGGCCACCGAAGTCATCTGCGGCATTCCACAAGGATCTTCACTCAGTCCAACCCTCTTCAACGTCTACATGAGCCCCCTCGCAGCCATCGCACGCCAACACAACCTCAACATCATCTCCTACGCCGACGACACCCAGCTGATCCTCTCCCTCACCAACGACCCCACCACCGCCAGAGCCAACCTACACGACGGGATGAGAGACGTCGCCGACTGGATGAGGAACAGCCGCCTTAAACTGAACTCAGACAAGACGGAAGTCCTCATCCTGGGCTCATCACCCTCCGCCTGGGACGACTCTTGGTGGCCCCCGGCCCTGGGCACCGCACCCAAGCCAACGGACCACGCACGCAACCTGGGCTTCATCCTGGACTCCTCCCTGTCGATGACCAGACAAGTCAACGCCGTCTCATCTTCGTGCTTCAACACCCTGCGCATGCTCCGCAAGATCTTCAGATGGATCCCCACTGAAACCAGGAAGACCATCACCCAGGCACTCGTCACCAGCCGACTGGACTATGGGAACACCCTCTGCGCCGGAACCACAGCCAAACTTCAAAAAAGACTCCAGCGCATCCAGGACGCCTCCGCACGACTCATCCTGGACATCCCCCGACACAGCCACATCACCGGACACCTGAAAGACCTGCACTGGCTCCCCGTCAGCAAGAGAATCACGTTCAGACTCCTCACCCACGCACACAAGGCCCTCCACGACCTGGGCCCCAAGTACCTCAACGACCGCATGACCTTCTACACGCCCACCCGCCAGCTACGATCAACCAGCCACGCCCTCGCCACCGTACCACGCATCCGCAGAGCCACCGCCGGAGGAAGATCCTTCTCCTACCTGGCAGCCAAGACCTGGAACTCCCTCCCCACTCACCTTCGGCGAACCCAGGACCATCTCTCCTTCAGGAAGCAGCTCAAGACCTGGCTGTTCGAGCAGTAACTTACCCCTTCCCCCAGCGCCTTGAGACCCTCCCGGGTGAGTAGCGCGCTCTATAAATGCCGTGATTGATTGATTGATTGATCTGGTCAGAACCCCTTATAACTAGTTATCGCTGACTACGGGAAGAATACCCATGTAGAGTGGCTACTTCTTCCCTGTAGGAATCAGCTGGGCGCGGCGTGTGTTAGAAGGTGGTTCTGACACTATGGGCCGCCCGGATTTTTCGCTTTTGAGCGCCTGTGTGTTGAGCTTTTACTGTGGGAGAGCCTCATAAATTGGGACTCATCCACAGTGAACTCATGATGAAAGAGACTGCATGTGGATTTTACTGGTGTCCCCTGGCATGACTAGGTCGCTGTGCAGCAGCTGGAGTACGGGGCACCGGGCTGGTTACATGCAGACACCTGTGTACATGCGTGTGCACACGTGTAGGGGCTGCGCAGGGGAGATTCCTGGCGTGCGCAGTCCAGGAGCAGCTACAAAGTGAATGGTGTGGCAGGGCTTATGCAGAATTGGGTGGTGATAGGGAATAGGCTTTATACACTGGGAAGAAACATGCCAGGGAAAGTCAGTGTGCTTTACTGTGTTTTTCACTTCATTATTCCCCTATGGGGAAGTGGAGCCCATGGGCTAGTGTCACTTTCCTAAAGCCTACAGATTCCAGACACGCACTAAAGTCCCCTGTAACGGGTGTGAGAAGAAGTATTCTGCAGAGTCCAAAGTCATATTTGTACTGCTTTTGGGTCATCCAGAAATGTCACATTTCTCTGAGTCAGTCATAACCAGGGCCAGGCTGAGGGCTGACCTCAGCTGGATGGATTGATAACCTTTTTTCCACAAGCTAAGGCCTCCTCTCCACGAAGAAGAAGATGGGTGGGGCTACAGGCTCATCCATCAGCAGCTATCACTGGTGCCAGGCACAAGGCTGCACCAAGGAGGGAAGGGCTCGTGTTTCAGAGACCATGTGGCCAGAGACCCTGGACGATGCCATTTTGAACCAGCCCAGAGGATGGACAAGAAGGAGGGAGCAGGGGCAGGGAAGTGATGTGTCGCTGTTTGATAGGACCAACAGAGACTTCCTGCCAGCCCCCTACTCAACTTTTAAAAAGTGCTTGCACAGGAAGAGAAGCTCTCTCTGGGGTGTGGCGGGCTGAGGCGGAAGGTGCTGGAGCCTGGCAATGGGCAGTTGGAAGGAGGTATCCCCTGACTGCCCCCCAGGCCTCTAACAGCGCCAGAAGAAGAGCCCAGGACCGGTGCGCAGAAGCAGGGGCCTCTGCGCAGGGAGAAGAGAGGCCCAGGAGGAGAGCCAGGCGAAAGTCTGGAGAGGCGCAGGGAGCCAGTGAAGACCGCTCCCTGCAGAATGCACCCTCTTGGAGAACCGGAGGCGAAGGAGAGTGCTCCCAGTGGCTGGAGGCGCCAACAGGAGTAAGAAAACGCAAAAATGGGGCAGATTGGACCCCCAGGGGCTGAGATATGGCCCCCGGAAGGTGAGCGACCTTTGACCCCTAAGAAGACCGACGAACCACGTGGGGCTCTGCCGCCGGTCCATGAGATGCCCCCGGGGTGGGTCAGGTCCCGGGGGCTGGCCCCAAGGAGAAGGGAAGCCGGCGAGCGCCGTCGCGTTCCCCGCGAAGGTGCCCTGCAAGGAAGCCAGGAGCCCACCCTGGCCCCCACCGAAGATGGAGGTGGGGTAGCGCCGGCGCGCCCCGCGCGAGGAGGTCTCGAGGGGCCCGGGACCCCATCCCCGGGCCCCGAAGCAAAGTCGGGGAGCGCCGTCGCGCTCCCTGTGAAGAGGCCCCCAGGGGCCCGGGACCCCATCCCTGGGCCCCCGAAGTAAAGCCGGGGGACGCCGTCGCGCCCCCTGTGAAGAGGAGGAAGGCGGGGGAGCCAGGAGCCCACCCTGGACCCCGCGAGCGAGTAAAGACGGGGAGCGCTGGAGCGCTCCCCGTGAAGAGGAGGAGGCGGGGAGCGCCGTCGCGCCCCGCGGAAGTGGTCTCGAGGGCCCGGGACCCCATCCCCGGGCCCCGAAGCTAAGCAAAGTCGGGAGCGCCGTTGCGCTCCCCGTGAAAATGAAGAGGGGCCCGGGACCCCATCCCGGGCCCCGAAGTGCAGGCTGGCGTGGGGGGAGTGCGTGTCACACTCCCCCGGGGACCGAAGGAGCCGGAGAAGTCCTGCACGTCTGCCCACCGGAGCGGGCAGACCAGAACTGCGTTGCTGGCTCCCTCGGCAGCACGCGAAGGTGCTGGCCGGGCGGGGAGCCGGCGGGGGCAGCCGGGGGTGGGCTCCCCGGGCTGCCCTCCAACGAGTGGGCATGCGGGGGTCCCGGGTGGGACCGGGGCCCCCAACCAGAGCCGGAGAGGTGCGAGGGGCCCGGCTGGGACCGGGCCCCGAAAAATAGAAGGAGCGGCCGGGGGTGGGCTCCCCGAGCCGTTACTCTCACCTGGGGGTCCGGGTGGGACCGGGCCCCCCACCGAGGCCGGAAGAAGCGGCGGAAGGCCGCAGGCTGCATCACGGCTCTCCCCGGCACAACGGGAGAGCCGCTAATCGAATATTCACTGAAAGGAGCTGGAAGCGCCCCATAATGCCTTGCAAGGCATGGGGAAAGTATCGTTTTTGGTGCCTGGTGGCCCCCAGAGGAGGGGGGGTCACCTTCAAGTGTGAAAAGGTGCTGGGGGGAGCTGCTGGAGAAGCGCAGTCTGCCCCCAGCACGAAGAAAAGTCTCACCCTAAGTCTCATGGGGCCTTCAAAAGAATAACCCCTCCAGTGCTCAATCAGCATTTAACACCTTATAGGCTGGAACTTTTGTTCTACAGCTAAAGGTGAATGAAGAAATGCGTGAAGGGCTGAGTTGGGGATGTCTGGAGAAAGGCATCTCCTGGAGGTGAAGAGGTGTAATTGCACCAGAAATGCGTTTACTAACGGTTATTTCTTTTAGGGGACTGAAGGTCACATGTGCAATGTGAAGTATCTGTGTAAGGTGATGTCATAAGCAAAGTGGGGTTATGTTGCCAGGCATTCCTGCTAGGGGGTCTGGCTGTATATGCGTAATCCTGTGATTTCATCTGTGATGCCTTTAGGGGCTTGAATTGCAATGCATTATAATGATCACCAAATGTGATGAGTACTGTCATTCTAAAGTAATGCTTAAACATGTATTCTTGCTGCTGCGCCTAAGTGAGGAACAACCCAGACTGTTAGCCCTGAAGAAGTAGAGGTGCATACTGTATGGTCAATATAAGGTGCTCAGTCAGGGTTATGTGTCACTAGGGCAGGTGAACCTATTTTTAATGCGTGTTGAGGTAATGGGGTGGGTCGCCACTGGGATGGTGCCAGTGCGCAGGGCCCTCGCTCCAGGTTATGTTCAACTAACTGCATTAGGGGGCAAGATGATGTGCATACATGGGAGTGGTGGTACTAGACCCCACCCCCCCTTTTGGGAGGGGTGGAGATGTTACGCAATGTCACAAAGTAATTCCAACAACTTATGTATGTTTGTAAATTGGTGCATAGTATTGAGTAGTGTGTGTGTTTAATAAATGTACTCTTACTTTTATAAAGCAAAGTACAGGCTGGACAATCAATTATTGAGTGTTATTTCTGCGCACCTGCAAATGGCGATTACTAGCCCACACCACCTCCCTTGAGTAAGCCTCAGACTGCTCTGCAACGCTACCCTCTGAGAGTCAGGCGCTACAATTGGGTGTTTGGTTCCCAGTGAAGGACAAATGTAGTCATGGTATTTGTGCAGGCCTCACAGATGCTGCCTCGTTTTCCAACAAACGGTATTTGCGCTAAACTGACTTGATAGAAAGAATCATGAAGTCTCTCTTGCTGGTAGCTATGATATAAGCATCACAATTATCTCCAATTCGCAAGTTATCACCACCCACAACAGCAAGCCTTGAAGCACTCCATATAACGTTTTCTGCAAGAATGTAAGATTATACAATAAATGTAAGATAATGGCTATTTTGTTGCACAAGACAATGAATCGAGAAATCCATTCACTGGATAAAGTAAATATTTATGGTTGCCTAATATTATGTACCTAAGTAATACAAAAGTTGTAAATATCTACAGGCAATTTACATAGGTAAATGTGCGATATTCGCATGCATTTCTTACATACTCTAGTTTTTGACAACCTCTTCTGCTTTGTAGAAAATCTGCATGCATAAGGTTAGGCCATGGCTGATATTTCGCTATTTTAAGAAGTCCAAAATTTAACTTTGAAGCTGCTTCTCAAGTAGAAATAACATTATTTTATTTTAATATGATATTGCAATCTTTTCCTATTGAATAAACAACTAACGCTGCTAAAGCAAAAATAAAGTTTGGGGCCCTGTCACTGTAAAGACATGTTTTACATTAAACTTTTACATGCCCTATTATTAAATACCATGCATTAATCTACTTATACTTGGCTTCTCTATGCGACCTGCGCTCCATCGTGGTCGGCCTTAACTCCTGCCTCGGTACCTGTCAAGCACAACCGGATGACTGCAGTTGGCATTTAACGCTTTTTGGTTCTAATTTTATTTTAAACTTTAAAATGTATGTCTGGTTTGCCTTATTGGATTTCTGTCATTTTGGGGTCATATTTTTCATTAACAAAGTCTCTATTTTTAGGTCTTGCATAGGCAGCGCATGCGCTGCCTCTACGAGGCATCAAGTAATCAGTATTACTACTGAAACTCCACCCATTGCATTTGTCTTTGTTTTGTCGCTTGCCATTGGTGGAATCTGGCATTGCTGTTCTTATCTTGCTCATTGTTGGCTTGTGGTCCGATACATCACTTCTTTTTTCTTCCGTTTCTGGAGGAAGCAGCATCGACCAACTACAGTTAACTTACGCTGCTGGCTGTTATCTTTTTATTTAGGGACTACTTTTTTTCTTTGCTGCTCGCATTTCCACATCTGGCAGCTTCCTGCACTTACCTATTTACGTTTAATTTATTCATATTTAAATCACGCTTAAATGATGCAGCCCACATCGAGGCTCGAACCCTGTTTTCCTGCTCCAAAGTCAGCAGCGTTATTTGTTGAGCCACCTCCTCGCACCGTTTGTTGTACTTGGTTTCAGATGCTACATGTGTCCGTCTCAACCGTGTTTTTTTTAAATTGTATGCTTGTTTCCTGAAAGCTGTGAAGATTGTTATCCTAGCAAAGCAACCCTTTTGTTGATGCCATTTTTTAGGGGAAAAAACACACGCTTTCTTGAACAGCACTTTTTAGCCCATAAAAACATAATGCTTCACTCTGAGCATGCGCATAAGAGCAGTGTTTTGTTTCTGAGCTTGTGCTTTTCAATGACCGAGTCTTCCGAGCATGCGCACAGAGATGAACCAGATTATCGGTATGAGCACCCTGTTGCGCATGCGCGGTATCCATGACACGTTTAGGTGCCTAACTCAACCTCTTTGGTGCAGGAGGGGCTGGGGCGCGGACCGGCCTCACTGTGTTCGAGGGAGAAAGGGCAAATCAAACTTGGCCTCGCTTCTGCTCTTCATTTCTGTGGGGGGGCAGCCGTAGAAGCAGACGAGCACTGGACTGCGCTTCCACCGTCCTTGTCTAGTTACAGGCCAGAGACTCCGCATTTCACCTGTGAAGAAATGCGGCGTCAGTAACCAGTAAAGGTAGGGCTTTAAGTGGGATGAAAAAACTTCGGAGTCTCTCAAAGGGCGTGGCTGATGTAATAAGGGCGTGTCATAAAACACCTAAGCTAGAACCCTGTGCTTAGCATAGAGCCCTCCCCGCCCCCCCCCCGTATTCTGCTGCTTCTGTCATTTCATCCAGACGTGCGCGCGCGTCTCCTTCGCGGGAGCCTCTGTGCAGTGCGTGCAGTGCGGGGCTCACTGGCTGCAGCTGCCAGGGAGCAGCCCCCTCTGGCACTGATGCTGACAGCGAGCAGATACCGCGCAGCCGGAGTGTGAGCACATGTGTCTGTAGCGCCGACTGTAGCATGTGTGTGTGAACAGATGTGTGACAGGCAGCAGACGCCTGTCCGCGCCAGGGCGTGTCTGTCAGTGTGTGTTTCTGTGTACCCTCTGACAGGGCACAAGTCCTAAAAAAAGAAGTGGGGGGACGCTCCGAGTTAGGTGGTGTCACCGGAAGTGACGTCACGACAGGAAGTGACGTCACGAAAGGTGATGGGGGCAGGCTGCCAGCAGCAAACCTCATACCAGACTTGATGAGGGAAGAGACGGGCAACGAAGTACGTGGAGACGCACAACCCGAAGCTAATGAAACAAACATGCCCTCGCTTTCCTAGCAGCCCTCAGCCCCGTCAACCTCGCGACTGCGGCCCGCCCGCAAATCAGGACCCTTAATGAGGGGTCTGCAACGTCTCGCAGCCCCGCTCTGAACTTCCCCTTCCTTGACACTAAAGTAGAAGCAGCTAATTCCGAGCAGGCGCTTGGCATTTCCAGGGTAGACGCACACATTGATTAAAATGCATCCGGCGTTCGCTGCTCAGCATTTAAACTGTGGGTTTAATGAGACAATGAATCACGTCATATGAAGGGAACACAGGTTAGAAAGATCGCTGGGATTTTTGATTTCCTCGTGAAGCCCTCAATGCGGTCAGCTTTTGGGCAGGGGGATGGCGTCCACCCGGTAAAATAAGTGGGGGGACGCCGTCCACCCGCGTGGTACCCCGACTCGAGCCCTGCCCTCTGAGCACTGTGTGGTGTGTTAGTGCGTAGAGTTGTGTGAGTGTCTGTGTCCAAACAGATGTCTGTGTGCAGATGAGTGTGTGTGTCTTTCGGAAACTGTGATTCTCAGTGACTGTGCACACGTGCTTTTGTCTAGGTTTCAGCGTCAAGGAGTGTTTTGTATCTACGTGTGTTTTTCGGCGCGTGTCTGTCAGATTGTAGGTGTGTAGATATGATTGTGCGTGGATGCTGGTTTGGAAGTGGTACAGATGTGCTTGAGTGTGAGAGTGAACGTGTTGATGTACGCATGTGTGCGTCTGTTAATCCGTGTGAGCGTGTCTGTGTCCGTATACAGATGTGTGCGTGTGTCTGTATACTGATGTGTTTGCGTGAGCCTGTCTGTGTCCGTATACAGAAGTGTTTGTGTGCGTTTCAGTATGCAGATGTGTTTGTGTGCGTGTCTGTATACAGATGTTTGTGTGCGTGTGTCTGTATACAGATGTTTGTGTGCGTGTGTCTGTGTCCGTATACAGAAGGCCTGCGGTGCTCCACGCGCCTCTCTACCCTGCATGTTACCCGGGGGCACAACAACAAAACTCTTAAAGTCCACCTGCTAAACTGATCTCGATCTGTGCACAACAGTGAGTTATGCCTCATTTTATTCCCACTTCTCGTATTTGGCAGGGGTGCTGTTGGATTAAAAAAAAACTAATTTAGTGGGTTGTGTGGGTCCTTGTTAACGCATCCCTCCCTGCTCCAGTACGGAGTCTGCTGTGCCAGTCTAATATTACAATGGCCTAGCAATCAACCAACCCCGTCATGAGGACTATATGCAGGCATGGGTTTTCATGTAACACAAAGCATTCTGGTACTTGTAGTGCCCTAAAGAGTCTACCCCCAAGGTGCTTATGCTAAAAAAAACATAACAGGCTCAGACAGCCTCAAACCATGGTAGGCGTTCGACTCCTCCCCCCCCATAAAAATGTAATTGACACATACTTGAGACTTTAAACAAGCGTTCACCGGACCGTGCCAACCTGTTAGTGTTGTGTACTCGATCTACTGTTGCAAATGTGTATTTTGGAAACGGAAAAAAAGTTGCCTTAATATAGTAGCCCAGTTGCTCGGAAACCGAAGGCCTGAAAGTTGCAAATTAAGAATGCTTACGCCCCCCGTCCCCTCGCCGCCCAGCCTTTCAAGTAGATGTGGTCCGCAAAATGCCATCCCAGATGGCCAGCAGCGCCAATGGTTATGCCAGTGATCTATGGTGTAAACAAAGGCATAATGTAAGTGGGACACTTACCAACTGTCAGGCCAGACTAAAACTACAGAATCCATGGTCTGTGGCAGGGGCTAACCCGGGAGGGTGGTAGGATTCCTGAGCCCCCAATCCCGCAGTGGCGCACGGGGGGCTTTTGTACTAATTGCAGTGTTTGATCTGGAAGTGCATGAGCGCAAATGTTATTGTGGGTGCCCACCGTCTAGTGCTGCCGAATGCCAGGGTTGATTAATGCCGGGGCTGTCCAGTGTAGATTCCACTCGTGCCTTGAACTTCGATGACACCCCCCAAACCCCCTCCCCCCCCCCCCCACCCCACCCCCCGGTTCCCAATTTTTCCAGGAGTCTTTATGGTCTATTGCTAAATTCTTCTTGCCTGAGATTTTGCAATCCCAGACGCAGCCACTTCTACTGTATTAGTGTTTCATAGAGCTACACAGTAGTGACTAGACTGACAATCATTCTGCTGCTCTTGTATTTAAAACATCCCTATCCGTGTGAGTGGTATCTGTTGGGGAGCAACAGTGTAAAAACAAGGGCGTGAAAAACTTGGATATTATCGAATAGTAATGTTTTGCAAAATACATGTAGCCTTTCATCCGCATGCGCATCACGCTCGACCTATTACGGAGATCATTATATAAAATTAGGAGTTTTAAAAATAGGAGTAGGATACCTGAACAACAAGTACATTTCTTAGCTTGTAGGTAATAATTTTGATGTAGTACTTCATACTATCCATCCTAAGCGTTATAAAGAACAGGTGGTATTTCTACCCTATGTTATTTACTGCTCTCTGAATGATGCTTAAATCGGCCTTGCTTGCTGAGGTTTAGACTCTTGCCATGCACCTCTCTGGAGCAAGCGCTTAACCAACTGAGCTATCCTTACCAGATATCTCATTACTCTTTTTTTAAGATGGGAACTCACCAGCTTCTGGTTTCAGAGTAGAATTGCTGTTGAACATGCCCAAACATACTCGCAGGTTTGATTTTGATGTATTGCTGAGGCCAACACAGCTTGTGATAAGCACTTGAGCTCTATGTTTAGGCTTATGAGTGGCCAGCATGCATCAATTGTAATCCCGACTTGTCCACTTGATATCTGTGATCACGAGCTTCTTATCTCCTGTGCCTCAGTTCCCATAATTGTACAGTCTAGCAGGGCTTAGAAAAGCCCTCCTTCCCCAACTGCCTGGCATTATAGTCCCTGCTTTCCTATGGTTGCTGCCGCCTCCTTCTCAGAGCTCAACAAGCATTTGCAATGCAATAGGTCTCGCATTTTTGAGAGTTTGAGGTATTGGCATTGTAAATGATAATGCCTTTTATTTATCTGTTTTGAAAGCATGCAAGCGGTGCGTAAACACGCACTTTGTACTTATAGTCGTTGCTTATGAGAAGCAAAGCTGGCAGTAACTGCGCCTCTTTTACTGCCAGCCTTGCTTCTCGTAAGCAAGAGCTATAAGTACAAAGTGTGTGTTTACGCACCTCTTGCAGGGTTTCAAAACACATAAATAAAAGGCATTGTCATTTACAATGCCGATAGCTCAAAAAAAGGCATTGTCATTTACAATGCCAATAGTTCAAACTCACGCAAATGCGAGACCTATTGCATTGCAAATGCTTGTTATGAATTGGAGTGGGATTTTTATTGTGTTGTGTTTTTAACTTTTTAACTGCTTTGGTACTTCCAAATGATTTACATATTTTCTTAAGTTTTGGTCTGTCTGCTCTGTGCTATTCCTACCAGGGGTTGAGTTCAGGTTTAAATGACTGAAACAGTTACAAGAACTAACAAGAATAGTGACAGTATTACTTGTGGTGTACTATCATCCACCCTAAACTAATAATCCACTTTCTCACATTTATGTTTTTATTTAATTATTTATTATATACTCATTTATTTCTATAAACCATAAAATGGGGAGAATGGGAAGGAGAAAGACAGACAAACAGTGACAAAGAAAGAATGCATTGATGAAGTAGAACCTGCAAGAGCGAAATAAAGGGGGAGAAAATGTCTGGTGGTGGATGAAAGGGGCATAAGGTGGAATCAAAACTACACAGCCTTGGTATTCAGCACAGCCAACATTCGATAGCACCAGTCACTGTCGTCCTAGCGAAAGTTTGGGCCCGGCACGTATTTATTTACAAATTAAGCACTGCCCCAGACCTCTCCTGCTCTAGGCGCCAACCACAGCTAGAACGACGGGCAGCCATCTTAAATTTTTTTTAGCCATTCCATATTGGCCGCCTATGTGTGTGCATGTTTACACAGGCATGGCAGCCATCATTGAATGTTTTTTCTTATGCTTCAAGAAAATGCATTTAAAAATGGCCATTTTACACATACTTGTGCAGCGCCCATCTTTGAATGTTTTTTTCAGGCACTAAGAAGATTTGCCATTGCCTGTTTAATTCGGCACTTAGGAGCAACAGATCACACTGGGGAGTGTGGCAAGGTTGGCTGGCGGCACGGGCAGATGAGAAATCATTATTATCAGGGCCAGGTAGAGGGTGCCATTCTTAGCCCTATTTTGCTACTTTGTACTTCGCCCTTGTAATTGGAGTTCTTTGTGAAGCTGAGAGGGGTCTCCGATTGAGATGCCTATTATGGGGTTAGTAAAGGATTACAGGGTTGTCAGCATCTATGCATAGCAATACAGAAGTAAGGGGTCCCCAGGATCACATCAAGGAAGCTTTTTCACTCAACATGTTACTGGAAGCTTGTTGTTTGCCTTTTGAAGTAGTCCATTTAAAAGCAACATACTGTGTAGCATTGTTTAGAGTATTTTACATTACCATGTTAGTTGCATTGTCTAAAGGACACTATGTGACTGTTCAAATTACTGATTGTGCAGTTGGATCTAGTAAGTAACCCAAAGAATGTACTCTCAAAAGCAGATGAATCTGTCCTCTATCTTCCGGCCACTGCCAATCTGGAAGAATTCGCTCACTCAAGGCAAAGATAACCTTGTCTTCTTCTGAAGGGACAAAGCCAGGTGTCCACGGTATACAGAACATTGGTTATTAACACATCAAACTCATTCTAGGACTTGAAAGAAAAGTGGGAGAGGGATTTGGGTTACCTAGACTACCTGGAGTGGACCTTGATGCTGATGGTTCCTTGCAAGGCTATGATCTCCACATGCTTCCAATTAATTTAGTTCAAATATCTCCATTGAGTATATTGGAAGCTGTACCAACTTTGGCTAGTACATACAGTAGTAGCCACTACTGCTTCAGGGGTGGGGAGGCAGGGGATTTTCTTCATACTTCATACTAAGTGAAGTTGTGCTACACTCACCATTTTGAGATACCATCCGTGATACTTTGGGGGAGGTGTTGGGTAAGCCACTTGATGTCACTCCATTATGGCTTTATTTAATGTTGTAGACAATAAGGGTTTTACACACGTAGAGAGAACTCTCATAAGATTGGGCCTAGTATTAGGCAAGAGAGACATTGTGCAGGCTGGTGGCAATTCAGCTCTCAATCGGTAGAAAGATGGAGAATGGGCATGGACCTCTGTTGTACAATGGAGAAACCAGTTTATGAGGCGCAAGGTTATGTTAGGAAGCATGGTAGGGTGTGGGATTAAGGGACACTGTACAGGGAGGAGGAATGATTGTGAATATACTGCATGAACTCTGTGTACCTCTCTTCTACCACAACAACTTACTTCTGTTGAACCAGGCTGAGCTGACTAGTGATGTTGGATTGGCAATTAGACCATTGGAATATTGAGAACTCCATTGAAGACCATGGAATAGCTCTGGGCTTATAATGCCTGGTATAAGCCTTCTGCTTTAGCAATGTTTGTGTTTCTCCCTTTCTTATTTAGGACATTCTACCCTCAGTGGGTGAAATGTTCTAATACCCTTATAGCTCTTCTGCCTCGGGCTATACCAGTTATCAAAGGCCATTTCCCTCATTATAGGCCTTTGCCTGCTCAGGCCTATAACTTTGGTTCAGGGCCTTTAACAACCGGTATATTCCTTGGCAGTGGCCTATAAGGCTATGACTGTTATAGTATAGCCAACTGCATAGGGCTATACCGGTTGTTAAAGGCCCTGAAATCGTGTTATAGGCTCAAGCTGCAGGCGAGGGACTATAAGGAGGGAGAGGGCCGTTAACAACTGGTATAGCCCAAGGCAGAACGGCTATTAGAATATTCCACCCACCAATGGTAGAATATTCTAAATTAAAAAGGGAGAAACATGAAGACAAACATTGAAGTGTTGGAGCTCCGGGCTTATACCAGCCATTATAAGCCCGCAGCTATTCCATTGTCTTCAATGGAGCTCTCAACATTCCAATGTTCTAATATAGCCTTAGAGCCTGCCCTACCGGGCTCTACAGGCCATTAAAGGCCCGCTCCAGCGTTAAAAGCCCAAGCTGAAGGCGAGGGCCTTTAACAAGGGAGCGGGACTTTAATGGCTGGTAGAGCATGCAATGGAGCGCTCTAAGGCTATTAGAGCATTGGCTCATAGTAGACAATAACTTTCAAATAAACCCATAACAATACTGTTGCAGCTCGGTCTGCACACAGTACATACACAGTAAATTAAATAAACCTACCTTAGTTTCTGCCAGACAATGGTGGTTGCTGTTATGTCAAATATCGCACTCCGACTCCGCTGCCTGAAGATACTGTAGAGGACATATTTAACATTGTCTGAAATTACTTTCCGGTCTTCACCCAACCTAATCAGGATGACAGTGCATTCCTAATGTTAACATTAAGAATGCCAGGCAAAGGAAAGGTGTTTTCCGTTTTCAGCGACGGGAATAGTTCTTTTTTCTGCACATGCGCTTCATGTGAAATGGACATTTTGTAAATAACGAAGAGCCCACCTTCATGTTGTTTCACTTCGCAAGCTAGAAAGTGCACCGGATTTAATTTACATGAGGTAAGTGAGGCCCACATTGTAGAGTAATAAGGAGGCTCGTTAAGTGTCCACCTCATTTTGAAAACATAATTATATATTGTTAGAAACACACCCATACATGTACAGTTTTGCTTAAATAGTCATTCACATCTTTCATTAAAATTCATCCTCACAGCAGCCTGCTCTCACGGCTTTCTTCGCCTCTCACTGGGTGTTTGTTGTAATCAATAAAAATGGTGTTTATCGAGGACAGAATCTACTTACGATTGAGCAATAACGTCAGGAGCGTTTCACGACCGAACATACCTCACGGTTAAATAAACATTACTTTATTAAACGTGATATCTTTTCTATGTGGGTGAGTGCTTACAAAAGCCGCGATTCTGGAGTCACCGACCTCCCAATCTGTCTCGTTGATTTCCAATTTATAAAAGGGAAAAGGTGTGAATAGCTCCCTTAGCCTTACAGTAATGCTACTTGCCTTGAAATAGAAAGTTTAGCAGTGGAAATAAAAACCCTCAAATACTCCATTTATTGGGGTTTTTTGTCATTGGAAGATTCTGGTGTAAATAGGAAGTGAAATGGAACTGTAGGTGAAATACATTTGGCAAGGATATTGACTTTATTCCTATGTCACTGCACCCAGCTCCCTACCCCGTCACCAAAGAAAGAGTTTCTGAGAGGAGTTATGTTTCTACCCTGGATAGCTTGAGGACAACTCTTGCTGCTGTCATGAGATTTGCACTGTGCTTGAACTCACTGGCCCTGCTTTTCTGTCACTGGCTACCCCTAACCAGGGGGTGCTGCAGCTCAGTGATGGCTCTGGTGGGGGGAGGGAGGGGGGCTCCTGTCTCTCTTTCCTTAGGGTGCTAGTCCTTTGCCTTCCTCTTCCCGCACACATACTATGCACACCCCTGGTTGGGAGTGGGCCAACGAGCCCTTTCCATAGACCAGGGCTTGCCCGCGAGTCCCTGTTAAAAAAATGCCTACCTTTCGAACATAGTTTACATTTAGAAAATGCTTGGAAATAGAAATGAAATGGAAATATAAGCCTGTTTGCCTAGCGTGAAGTAGGAATCAATGACGTATTCTGAGTGGATTTGATGTCTGTTTCAGTTGATTATTTAGTGTCTCTTAAGTTCATTATAATATTTTAATTGGGTTCATTGTGTATTTCTAGCAGTGAAGCTGAAGTGCGGCACCATTACTACTTTCTGAGACTATAGTAAATAGCATCATTTGTTTTGTTTTCGATCTGCTTTCAAAAGAAAGTACTGCCTGCAAAATGTCTGCTAATTTGGGCTTTCATGTATGGCCTAAATTAGGAAGGGCTAAGCATCAGTGATTTCTCAATGCCAAATGTGCTGCTAGTTGCCAGCGTGATGTTTCAGGTCCATCAGCCTAGAAATTATGTTCACTTTTGCCACAAACTGACAGCCCTGGTCATATGAGTTAAGTTTTCTCATTCAACCCAATGGCTATTCTGATATCAGGTCAAAAATGCTCACGAATTTGCCTGTATGAGGCATAGTGCTTTTTGCATAATATACCTTTTATATGCATTTAAAACAAACAACACTTCTAACCTTTCACTTTCATTTTTGGAGTTGTCCTGCTCGTAGACCCAAAAGAAGCAGATTAATTCCGGCATCTGTGTTAAAAGCCTGGCTTTAAATGCCCCTTAAAACTGTTGGTACTTTGTAGGACTGGTTTGTATTCTGAAGCTGCCACCAATTTAATAAAAGTGAAAGGGTCAAGATCATATTTTTCACATTTATCACTGGTAGAAGATGAGACAGAGAATGGCTGTTTCAAGTAAGAAAATCAGATTGTTAGGAACTCCTTCCAACGCAGCACTTTAACCACACTTTTAAAAAAAAATAGGCCATGACAGGAAAAAGCCCAGATAGTTCACAACCATACTTGAACATTAAGGACTTGAACAGTGGTGTGACACTGTATACAGACAGGGAGAATTAACCCGTTTGCTGCTTCGAACGTTCCGCGCCAGTGCGGAACGTTCTATTAAACGGGCGGGGCCGCGTCGGCCAACGGACGTGCGCAGCACTACCGAGGTAGTGCTCGCGACGGCCGTTGGCCGACAGCAGCAGCAAACGGGTTAAAAACAACTGACAGCTATGTATGTGGGAAAATATTATTTATTACATTATTAACACCACATTGTGCTTCGTGCTACAATTACAGTACTAAATCATAGAATAACAAGTTACAAATTTAAACATGCACACTAATACGTTTGGGAAAGACGAAACTTTGCAAAACTTTGCAAAGCATGACAACCATCAAAAATATTTTGTTACAATAAGCTTTCATTTCATTAAAAATTGTATATTGCCATTAAATGTGATGCTACAGTGTGAGAAAACATTGGAATTTCTTTTTTTCTTATTGTGATCTGTGCTGCTCCCTGGTATCCTTAAAGAAAGATTGTCGCCTATTTCTAAACGGGTTTCTGACCCATTTATGTATTTGTTAGATGTATTTTTCTTGATACTGTCACCTGCATTTGCTAGTGTAGTGGACGATATATTTCGATCTTCAAGTGATGCTTTCCAGTAACTCTGTACACTGGTTTCGCTTTTGTGGCCAGTGACTGCCATTATCTGACGAGCTTCAAGACCATTATCTGCGAGCAATTGCACAGCTGTAGCGAGCAGACAATGGTTTGTGTAAATGCGACTTAATCCTGCTTTCTTTCATTAGTCCTTCAATTGTGTTTTTCCCAAGAGGCTTCTTGAAATACCAAACAGAGGCACTTGCAGCATCCTCCACAGTAAGTTTCATTGGTTGAACATAGAAGCACATGCAATCTCTGGGCTGTTATGTACCCCAATGTACCCCAATCTAGGCCTAGGTGGCTACACGACCTTTTACCTATATTTGTCCTACCTTGCTCTGCATAACGGTTCTAGCACTGAACTTTTACCCAGTTATGTGCTGAATAAATGTCAATCGATTTCCTTGAAACTAGCCTCATTTATTATGCATGAGGATTCTTAGAAAAGTCCCTGCACATGACGTTTAGCATACTCTGTATAAAAGTCATGGTCATCTTCATCCTAGGACGAAAGAACTACTTTGCATAGTTGCAAGTATTGATTTAGGCTCATTTACCTAATCGTACTCACAACATATCGATTGTGTAAGGAACCCGAGGCTATCTTTATGGTATAAAAGAACCATACCAACACTAGATAGGTAGAGGAGAAGCTTCCACGCTGACACAAGACGCTGAGGTCCCTGCACGCAGAAGCTCCAGCATTCAGTGGTCTGACATCCCTTGCGGGTTGTCCAACTCGAGACAAAGACTGGGTCCTTCGTTCTCTCCCATCAGGTAATGGGGTTGGCTCTTTCCTAGGGGATTCTTGGCTTTACATCCACATAAATGCTAGGTACACTTAGGTAGGGTTTGCATCGTAGGAGTACGTTTGATTACCGTTATGTATCCATGGGGCATATGCAACCAAGAGGAGATCCCAGATGATGAAGCATGCCACTTCGGTGGGTGATGGGATTACGTCCTCTTAAATAGGACTCTTTTTTCCTAAAAATTTGTACAATATTGCCTGGTATCACTACAGTTGTTTCAGACCCGCGGACAGTTTCGTTTGTAGCATATGTATGAAGCCATTTTCCCGTTCGCAAATGGGCCGATTCTCAGAATCGGCCCGTTTGCGAACGGGAAAAAGCCTTTTGGGATGTATCAACCCAAAAAGCCCTCGCAATATAGGGAATCGCAAAATATGCGATTCCCTATATTGCGAATGTATTTAAGGAATCGCAAATTGCGATTCCTTAAATGCAATGCAGGAAGCACCCAAGTTGTGCGATTTTGCCTAAGAAATAGCAAATTACCACCAACTTCAAGTTGGTGGTAATTTACAATTTCTTTCAAAAATGCATTTTTTTGCATTTTTCAAAGTGCCATGTGGCGCACATACATGCCCTTAGGGCATGTATGTGCACCACTTGTGCACACATACATATTTCAGGGGTGCAACAGGGTGTCCTTTTGGCACCCTTGAAATTGCATTCGCAATTTGCGAGTACCTAATGGGTACTCGCAAATTGCGAATGTCAGCAATTCATTCCTTGGGCCTCTAGGCCCATAGGAATGAATGGGAAGGTATTCCTTAATTGCGAATCGCAATTTGAGACTCGCAATTAAGGAATATTAAGAAATCGCAATTATTATTGCGATTCCTACATACATTCCATTTTGCGAGTCCTTAATAGCGATTCGCTAAAAATCGCTATTAAGGACTCGCAAAACGGTTTGTTCATACATATGCCCCCATATGCCTGCATATATTCACTGTTGTAGCAGCATGGTAGAATTCTACCTTTTATTTACTCTGTTGGTGCTTTTAATCTTATACATTTGTTTCTGTCTAATGATTGTCGCAGCAAACATGTTTTATACTAGAATGATGCTGGTTCAATTATTGCTTATCGAAAACATCCCCATCGTTTATTCTGTGTAATTCTCTGAGACTAAGTGAGCACGATTGACTGAGCAAAAAGTACTGCACTGTTTCCACGATCCCTGAAGGATCACGGGTTGTCATGTTTGATAGTTGCCAGAAATTATTTGCTCCTTGGTAAGATTAGGGGGCTTATGGTGGCACTGTGATCTAGCTGGTCTAAAGGCTAAGATATCCTTTGGGGGTGTCTGAAATCAGTCTGGACACCAATCCTTTAGTTTATGTTGGGTAAACTCGCAGATCCTATGTATGTTTAGGAACTACACGACAGAGAAATTTGGAAATATAACATTTCAAAGATTTCACAGGACACATACCATTGCTCGTCTTGTGGTTTGTAGTTTTTTGTTTGTTCATTTAAAGTTAAGGTTGCATAACCGTGGTTGTTTTCATCTACTTGAAAGGTGAAAGCATTTTAAGGCAACTCCCGTAATCCTTCTCTGCCATGTCTCCAAGGTGCAGTTGGGTATCAAAAAAGCTTTGTACTGCAATGAAATAGGTTCATCACAGTTCAAGATACCACAGTTTTTTATCAATGACAAGCCCTGTGCTGATATAAATTCTTTTCTTATACTGATATCTTTGCCTTCTCTATGTTGTTAGCGGGTGCAAAAACAGCATCATGCATGATATTATCAGCTCTGCTAAAAGGAGAATTATTAATTTGACTATTTAGTCGAGCCCTTACTGATTTTAGGCTTTGATTACTATAATATTCCCCCTTAGCATTTCTTACCTCTGCATAAAAATGTCTCAGAAGACTGCAGAGTTCAGGCAGTGGTTTCATCTCAAAGTCTGGTACATGCCCATTTTCTACCAACCAGTCTCTGAATATTTGAGTAGCCCATTTTGTTGCAGTTCTAGTCTTGATTTCAGCCCTCTTCACTTCAAGTATATCCAGTTCATGGGGGGCGTGGCTTGGCCGGCTGCAAGATGGCCGCACCTTAGGTGGGCTCCGCCGGCCAGGCACAAAATCCGACACGATCCTGCTGCCTAAAGCTTCCTCGGGAGACGGATTAGCACTCCACGTACTGCTGCTCGCCTGCTGTGTCGGTGGCATCTTCCCCCGCTCCCTGGTGTGTACGGGAGACGGACATACAAAGGTGCCGGGCCTGCGCCGCGTGGGCTGCTGAGGCCCGGCTGCTGGAGATCGGCCGATGCCGGAGGGCGCCGTCCTCGCCGCTGGAAGGTGATGGGAGCTGCGGTGACCCGGTGAGTGCGATCTGAGGCCCCGGGGCGCTGCGGCGGGGTTGGAGGTGCCTGCGCTGTACCGCTGGGCTCGGCGACAGGGGGTGCCATCTCCGTAGCCTGGTCGGGGTGGTGTGCCCCCGCCTCGTGCCACCGATCGGGCCCGGTGTTGAGAGCGGGGCGCCTCTCGCGTCTCCTCGCTGCGGCGGCCTGGGACGCGCTCGGGAGGTGCTTCGGTGGTGCGTGGCCTGCCCCCAACTCAGCGATCCAGACTGTTTGCGGCCTGCCGGGAGCTGCTGCCTGGGCTGCCCCGGTTCCCCGGTGGCTGGCTGTGGCCTCGGTGGGGGGGGACGGCCCGGGCGAGACTGATGATCCGCCCGTTGCACTTACCGCCGTAACTGCTGGACAACGCCTGGAACTGGTTACCCCCCCACACTACCATCAACGGGGCGGTGAGAGAGACTCTTCCGCCGACGGACCTGGCCGTCGGCGCCTGGATACGAAAGGCCCATCGGGGCCCCTGGTGCCGGGAGCGGGGGGGTCCCGCGGGCACCGCTGGCCTGCAATCGATCACGCCGCACGTCGGCGGCGGGGGGCCCTAGAGGTTGCTATGCTGGCTGGTGGCATTTACTGAGGCCTAACCCGAGGTGCAGGGTGATATCGCGACGTGGGAGTGGTGACTGTCTTGTGTAATACCGGTGTCAGTGGATGTCCTCACGCTGGAGCACTGGGACCTGGCCGGCTCCCTCCCTTCATCGTTGTGCCCGATCCCGCTGCAGGCATAGCTGGTGGGGTCCCTTGTCTAGGGCTGCTGCCGGGCGGCCACGGTGATACTGGCCCTCGTGGGGTCACTGCAGCAGATTCCTCTTTGGGAATACCAGTCCACGGAGCGGCAACCGACTCATTGGTCTTCCTCGGGTGGAGGTTTGGTGCATCCGCACTACGAGGCGGCCTTTCAGCTCCCTGGCGCAGTACAGATGACCCACAACGAACATGGGTAGATCCGACCCGAAACAGCCAAAGATTACATTTGACCAACGCAGGTCGACACGCCAGGACGGTGCTGGTCCGGAGACTAGCGATCAGACGGCCACAATGGATCTGCCCTCATCCCGCGATGACGACCTTAAGGCAATCATGTTGGACGTCAAGTCAACTGTAACGGGCATCGCGGCTCAGCTGGGCCAGCTCTCCGCCCGGCTAGACACCGTGAAGACACGGGTGGACGCCCATGATGGTCGTCTGCTGCACCTGGAGTCCAGGATATCGGATGTGGAGGACGCTGCCACTCAGGACCATCAGAAGCTACTCCGCATAGACAAAGTCTTGGCGGTGATCCGTGAAAAAAACGAGGACTTGGAGGCGCGCTCCCGTCGGAGCAACCTCCGCATTACCGGGGTCCCCGAATCAACAAACATCGCCCGTATGGAGGACTATGTGGAGCAGATGATAAAGGAACTATTCAGTGACGTATTATCTGCGGTGTTCGTCATCGAGCGGGCGCACCGTTCTCTGGGTCCGCGTCCTGCTCCTGGATTGCCTCCTCGCCCAATCGTTGCCAAACTCCTGAACTTTTGCGATCGGGACGCAATCCTTCGCGCGGCTAGAGACATGGGCAAGATAACACACCATGGAAATGTCCTCTCCTTTTTTCCGGACTACACCCTGACCGTGCAGGCAGCAAGGCGTGAATTCTTGCCGGCAAAACGTATCCTTCAGAAACATGAGGTGTCCTACTCGCTGGCTTATCCGGCAAAACTGCGAGTGAGGCAGGGGGAAAAAACTTTGATCTTTCCTGACCCCAAAGAGGCGCTTGCATTTGCCAAGAAACTTGAGAAAACGATGCGCTCCTCTCCCTCTGGTTCTCAGCGGGCGGACACTGATCACCTAAGCGATAATGACTGAACTTGCAATGAACGGGGATGCTTAGTACATGTGTGTAGGCAGCAGCTCTAATTTTTGCCTGGCCACCCTGCGTAACTGCAGGGGTGCTCGCTGTGTCCTGCCATGCCCTCTAGGGATGATTCCCACTGTTTCCTTTTCTCCCAGTTGTGGGTTCCTGGGGTGGGGTGGGGGGTATCTCAGCCTGATTGGGGGTTGGAGTGGGTGCGGGGGAGGGGGTTTTCTGGGGGGCGGCGGGAGGGGGAGGTCACGATGCGGCGATGGTTCCACTAGCACTGACAGCTCAGTCGGGGCTGGATGTAAGGGACGCGGTGACCACTCCGACTGTTCCTCGGGGGGGGGTCTTTGATCAGTGTTCAAGGGAGGGTTTGCTGGGAGGGGGATACGGGGTCTTCATGTTAACCAGTTTGTTCTTGTTACCCAATGGTCCACTTGCATCACAGACTAATAACTCATTCCTTCTCTTGCGCGCGGCATGGGCACAGGGTCCACAACAGATCCGCAGATACAGGTTTACACCAGGATTCCCGGGTTGGGAGCGGAGTACGTCGGCAGGCCCCTCAAAAATTACTATACGAGGTTGATCATCTGCGCGCCCCGCGACGCCACTCTAGCCTTCAAGCACCATGACTGATACAATTTGCTGGACCTGGAACATCCGCGGTCTCAATGACTACCGAAAAGCCAGACTTATACATTCTCACTTGCAGCGACATGGGGTGGACATATGTCTCCTGCAGGAGACGCACCTGGTGGCGGGGCGGCTGCCCGGCTCCGATCACGACACTGGGGGGAAGTGCACTCATCATTTTACTCATCATATTCCCGTGGGGTGTCAATCCTGTTGCACAGAGGCCTCCCATGGAAGACAGCTCAGGCGTTGAGGGACCCCGGGGGCAGATACGTCATACTGCATGGCACCATGCTTGCCCAGCCTATGACTATTGAAGCAATATACGGCCCAAATTCGGACGATCCCGACTTCTTTACTCACATATGGCATCTGATTTCCTCTTTTGGCCCGGCGGCGGTCCTTTTGGGGGGATTTTAACATTACACTTTCGGCGGCACTGGACAGGTCGGGGCCGCGTTCGCTACACCTCGCGCGACTGCGGCGCTCAATCTATTATCGCGGACAACGTGCTTTCAGATGCATGGCGTCATATGCGGCCTGACGTAAAGAGGGCACTTGCATCACTGGAGATCGGGGATGTTGGTCCTGTATTGATCTGTGGCTCACCTCTCCAGATGTTCTGACTTGGATTACCGCGGCGACGCATAAGGCGCGCACCTTCTCGGACCATGCGCCGGTCCAGATTCGCGTCCGCCTCCCGAGGTCCGTACCTCGGGCATTCTCATGGAGGCTTCCACCGAACGCTCTTCGGGATAGCGTCTTCTGTGCTGAAATACACACAGCCATTACTAATTACTTTGATCTAAATATCGGTTCAGTGGAATCGTCTTCGGTTTTGTGGGAAGGATTCAAAGCGACAATCCGAGGCGAGTGCATCTCTAAGCAGGCTGGCGTGCTCCGTTCCATCCGCACAACGCTGACTAAACTGGAGTCTGAGATACGTGCACTGGACGTGTCTCAAGCGACTCACCCCTCTCCAGATACCCTTGCACAAATTAGACGCAAGCACACCGAATTTTCGGAGGAGGCCGAGAGAGAGGTGGCCTTTTTGGGTCGGGAGGCTCGCGCCCGGCGATTCAGAGAGGGAGATAGGCCGGGTAAGACTCTGGCCAATCTGTTGCGCACCCCACGGGCAGCATCATATATCACGGCCCTTAGCGATGGTGGACCCAACAGGACCACTGCGCCGGAGGAAATTAGGGGTAGATTCGTGGACTTTTATTCTAGGCTGTATGCCGCTGGCCCCCCACCCCCACGCGAGGCCTTCGAACAATACTTTGAATCCATTGCGTTGGTTTGGCTGGAGGAACACCATCGGGAATTTCTGGACGAACCCTTTACAAATGAGGAACTTCTGGCGGCAATCAGCGGTCTGCCCGGGGACTAGGCGCCTGGGCTCGATGGTCTACCGGCCTCCTTTTATAAGACTTTCGCGACGTTGCTCGCGCCCCACCTCGCAGCCATGTATAACGAGTCCCTCGAGGCGGGCCACCTTCCTCAGTCCCTACGTGAGGCAGCGATAACATTGCTACTAAAACCCGACAAGCCAGCCGATCGATGTGATTCTTACTGCCCATTATCACTTATTAATATAGACAATAAAATATTCGCGAAATTACTTGCCTCCCGCCTTCTCCCTCTTATGCCAACAATTGCTCTCCCGGACCAATCGGGTTTTATTCCAGGGCGGGCCACTTCCCATAACCTAAGGACAATTGTTTCGGTAATTCACCAGATTGATCCCGGCCTCCCGCGGTAGCCGCCCTGCTCGACGCCACTAAGGCGTTTGACACTCTTGAATGGCCTTTCCTGTTTTTCTCCTACCCCGTATTGGTTGTAGCCCCTATTCGTCAAAAAGTATCTCTCCTGTATACTCGCCCGACGGCCCGAATTAGGATAAATGGGCAGTTAACGGATTCCATTAATATTGATCGCGGCACGCGACAGGGGTGCCCACTATCCCCGTTATTATTTGCCATTGTGATGGAGCCACTGGCCGCAAGGCTCAGGCAACACCACACACACAGGGGTATAGGCTTCTCAGCTCGTGCACTCCTAGTATCCTTATATGCGGACGACGTCACCCTATACGTCCGACACCCCCAGGAGAATCTCAGTCCCCTGGTGCGTGAAATCATTAGATTCGGCGGCCTGTCGAGAATCCAAATCAACTGGGGCAAATCGGTGTTATTTCCGCTGACGGACGCGACGGCGCCCTTTGCTTCAGAATTCCCCTTTATATGGGCCTCGGGCTCCACTCGTTATCTGGGCGTATGGCTGAGCAGGGATGTCGCTGAAATTTGGAGCGCCAACTTTGGTCGCGCAGTTGAGTGGCTTGGTCGAAAATACCGGTCTGGAATCGGCTTCCATTGTCCCTGGCTGGGCGTATTGCGATTGTGAAGATGGTAGTTTTACCTAAGTTCCTGTATTTGTTCCTTAATATCCCAATTCCTCTCACGGCACACTTCTTTCGTAAGCTCCGTTCTTCCATCATTTCGCTGGTCTGGGCGGGCAAGCAACCCAGAGTCGCATATGACATTCTCACTCTCCCTATGGCCGGCGGGGGGCTGGGAGCCCCAAATTTTAGGCTATACGCGTTGTGCGCTCAAGCCAGCTTTCTGCATTTCTGGACACACTCGTCCCCCTTTCAGCGGTAGAGACGGACGTTGCATCCCCATGGCCTTTGTCCACTGCCCTGTTCGCTCCGGCTCGCCGGCCGCGGTTGGAGGTGAACACGGTGGAGACGCTACGGTGGGCCTGGTCGGAGCTGCGCCGATCGTCCAACCTGCCGCTGCTGTCGGCAAATGCAATGCCGATTGTGCAACATCCGGCCTTCCCTCCTTTGCAGTCGACGGGCACGGGCAGACACGCTTTGCGGCTTGGTATCACGACGGTGGCCGACTTATATCCAGATAATGTTTTTTATGGGCTCCCCGGCTCCTCTGGTCCTATGGACACGCTACTATATTATCAGCTGCGCGCCACATGTCGGGAACTCCACGCTATGTTTCCTCAGCCTCCCCCCTCGATGCCAGCTCTGGAGTATGTATACACGTCTCAAACTCCGCGCAAACTAGTAACTAAATTATATGCGCTTACATTGACATCTACCGCCATTTCGACGGACAGGGCACGTGCGGTTTGGGAGGAGGACCTCGGGGTCGATATTGCTCAGACTGATTGGCAATATTGCTGCAACCAAACGAAACGGCTTTCACCCAACTACCGACTCCGGTTGATCCATTTTAAATATCTGCACAAAATGTACCGCACACCCACCCAACTTTTAAACTAGGACTTCTGTCTGACGACGGATGCAGGCGCTGCGCTGCCCCTTCGGCCGACTTTGTACACCTAGCATGGCTCTGCCCCTTGGTTTCCCAGTTCTGGCGCGAGGTCTGTGGCGTGATTTCGGACATCACGTTTGCACTGGTACAGCCGGATCCTCCACTCTGCCTGCTGGGTTTGGTTAAACACTGCCCAGACACCTCCAGCCGACTGATAGCAATGCTGCTGGTCCTGGCCAGGCGCAGGGTGGCCATGTGTTGGGGTCGGAGACGTGCACCCAAGTTAGCTCACTGGCTGGAGGACGCTTCCAGATGCCAAACATTGCTATCGGAATTCTGGGACCTGATGCCGGCACAATCACGCCCAGTGGACATATGGGGTCCCTTGGTGGCGTATCTTAGCTCCCGGGTCCCCGATGGAGATGATGCTCCCGCCGCCAGTCCCACAATTAGCGAAAATTCCCCCTAGCAACCCTCAGTAGCTGTGCCAATTCTCTACATTGATGGGACAAGCTTTAAGTGGGTAGTGCTGAAGGGCAAAGGTGCTGCGTGGTGCTCTGACCGGACAGAATGGTAAATGTGTACCCGAAATATGACGCAATGCTATGAAGGGTTGGAACTCAAATGATTAATGATGGACTATGTCGATGCAAGCTGTACACTACCTGTGATGATATTATCAATAAAGGTTTTGAAAAGAAAAAAAAAAAAGTATATCCAGTTCATGTGCGGCAAAGTTTTGGCCACGTTTTCCAGGCATCTCCTTTATACTCCAGCAGATTTATTTACCCATTCATCAATGGAAATAAATTGAAAGAAATTTGTCTTTTCACAAAACCGACCATATCTTGGAGGGTTTGCCATAGCTACTGCTCAGCTCCTAACCTTGGTATGACTGTTGGGCTAACTGCACTTTTAAACAACAGAATGGATTGCTAGTGGCAGCTTGCGGAGTTTAGAACACTCAGTTGAGAGGGCCTTTACCAGTGAATACAGATCTCTGGAGCTGCATTTTCTTCAGTGGAGCTTTCAACATTCCAATGCTCTGATATAGCTTTACAGCCCGCCGTAGCGGGCTATACCGGGTGTTGGACTTGGCTCTTTTTGCAGAGTCATCCCTGAACTTTTTGCCTTCCTCCTAGCCTTTTTTCTGACATGGTGTTGGTGGTTTTAGGACTCTGGGCACTTTAGCACTGCTGTCCAGTGTAAAGTGTGTGTGTTCTCTGTGGTAAACATGGTAAGATTGGTCTACACCTGTTTGGCATATTTAATTTACCTGTCAGTCCCTTGTAAAGTGGTATCTCAGATACCCGGGGCCAGTAAATTAAATGCTACTGGTGGGCTTGCAGCGCTGATTGCGCCATCCACCAACGTAGCCTTTCAAACCTGTCTCAGGCCTCTGCCATTGCAGGGCCTGGGCGCGCAGTGTTACTGCCGCTGTGACGTGGCACCTAAAGTGTGTGCCATGTCTGTGACCCCCCTTTTACTGCATGTCAGTCACCCCTAAGGTAGGTCCTAGCTAGCCCTATGGGCAGTGTAGCCCTATGGGTGCATTGTAGGTAGAAGGTAGGACATGTACCTTAAGTGTGTGACATGTCCTGGTAGTGACAAACAGCCATTTTGGCTTCTCACTGCTGTGAGGTTGCCCTCTCATAGGATTGCAATGGGGATTCCCTGATAAGTGTTTCAGTGGTAATTCCTGATTGGAGAGGAGCAGCGTGGTCAAGTTTGGTATGTTTGGAATAGTAATAATAAATGCTGCACAATGGTGTGCGCAGATTTATTATCACTATTTTAGAAATACCACTTTTAGAAGTTGGCATTTCTGTGTGCTATGTGTCTGCCTGCCTGATGTGGATTGCATGTCTGGCTTTGGAGTGACAGGGGCTGGTGAGGTGTGTGTGGCTCCAGGGAGGGCAGGGTGAGTCAGCGCTAGGCTGAATGGTAGATCTGCGTTTGGAGTAGTGGGAGGAGTAGTCCCCTGACCCTGAATAGGTCTGTGCCTGCCTAGGTGAATGCTGGCTCCGCCCCCTGTTGTGTGTCTGATGACAGAGCCCCAACCTGACAAAGGAGGGTGGGAGCCCTGTAAACAAAGTGCTCCACACCCCCCAGAACCAGTTGAGGCTGGATTTCCCCAAGCCCTGTGCCAGGGCAGACAAAGCAAAAGTGGTGTATAAATATTGGGGCTGTGACCCCATGAAGTTGTGTTTTTTGGTGACTTGGGGACTTGCTGCTGCTGGGTACCAGGAGGAACCACCACGAGGGACTGCCTCCCTGCTGGAGGGCCCTGTGAGCTGGCCTGCGTGGGCCCAGCCTTTTCCCCTTGACCTTTGGGGTCCCAGCGCCTCGTGAGCGCTGCCTCATTTTTCTCCTGGTGCCCCAAGACGAGGAGAGTGCTGGGGCTTCGCAGCGCTGAGCTGCCCATCTTTGAGAGGGAATCTCTGACGTAGGGATTCCCCCGTGTTTAGAGGAGAAGCAGGAGCCCACCCCGCATTGGGTTTCCTGAAGAGCGGGAGCCTACCCCGCATTTGTATTTATTTATAGCGGGAGCCTACCCCGCATTGCCGACGCCCGGAGGATCCGCCGAGGTCTACGAGAGTCACCGAGATCGGTGACCCGGAAGCCAGGCAGCATTGTCTGGTTGGGGGCGTGGCCGGCCGGCCAGCAGAGAGGAAGTCAGGCCGAGGAAGGCGGGGCCCCCGTGTGCCAGTGGGAGCCCCGCGTGTCGCCGCAGAGTCTGCATCCCGGCGGGAGCCCACCCCGCCTTTGTGGGTGCTGCAGACAGAGAGCTGGTAGCGCGGCCGGAGCGGAAAACAGGCAGCACTGCGCCTGATTCGAGGCGGGGCTTCTGTGTGGTGAGGGGAGCCCCGCGCGCAGCCTAGATCGTGCCAGAGCCTCGTAGGCTCACCAGACAACGAGGAGCGGAGTCCCCGAAGGAGCCCCGGTGAGTGGGGCTCTTTGATGCATTGCGGGTGCCTATTTGGGGGCATCGGAGTCCTGTGAAGAGGAGCCCCGGGAAGGAGGGACTCCCGAAGCACCGTGAGTGCTGATTGCTTTTTGTTGAGCATTGCGGTGGTGAAAGGAGGAGCCCAGTGAAACGGGGCTCCCCAGGCACGGTGGGTGCCAGTGCTTGTTGATCCAGCTGCACCGCCTGTTGGAGGGCAGCTGCAACGTTGGGGGCAATTTTGTGAGTAGAGTCCCCGAGTAGGGCTCCCCCAGGCACAGTGGTGCCAGGCCTAATTTCCAGCTGCACCGCGAGAGAGAGCGGGCAGCTGCAACACGGGGGCATTTTGTTTTCATAGTACGGAAGGGGTGAGAAGCACCCCACGCCCTCAGCGCATTGCGCACCGTGGTTTTGGCTGCATTGGCAGCAAAAGGGCCAGTGGAAGGCCCCAGTTACAAGCCCTGACATTTGGGACAGAGGGCATTGGAGCCCCACAGAAAGGCCAGTTGGCCAGGGGGTCAGTGGTATGTTGGTAGGGCGCAAGGCCCTAAATGTGATTTATGCACCATGCCTATTGCATAATGTGTTTATGCTTGTGATGCCTATCGCCTAATGTGTTTATGCTTATGAGGTTTATGCATAATGTGTTTTATGACTAATGTGATGATGCTGAGTACAGTATTTCGCCAGTAGTTACTGGTTGTGTCTTATATTTACTACTTGCATTCTGATGGTTCTGACAGTGGCCCGATTGGCCCTGTCTTGTATATACTCCCCTGTAAATATTGCCTAGTGTCAGTTGGCACAGTGTATATGTGTGGTTATGATCTAATGTGTTTATGATAATACAAAGGCTATTTTTTATATAACCTTGTGTGGAGTCTCTTTTGTAGTGTGCCTAGTGTGTTGCTACTGTGTGTGTGTGTTGCGCAAACGCTTTACACATTGCCTCTGGGATAAGCCTGACTGCTCGTGCCAAGCTACCAAGGGGGTGAGCAGGGGTTATCTTCAGCGTGTAACTCCCTTGCCCTGACTAGAGTGGTGGTTTCTGCCTGGCTTAGGCGCAATGCCCTAGCCAACCAGAAATCCCATTTCTAACACCGGGCATTAAAGTCCCACTCCAGCGTTCGGCTCGGGCCTTTAACAAAGGAGCGGGACTTTAATGGCCGGTATAGCCCAGCTACGAAGGGCTATAAGGCTATTAGAACATTCTGCCACTAGAGGGCAGAATGTTCTAACAAATAAAACAAAGGCCTCTCGGAGCCCGAGGGGGTTTAAATCCCCTTGGGCTCCAAGAGGCCTTTGTTCACAGCAAAAGCTGTGAACAAAAGAAACATTGGAATGTTGCTCTGAGGGCTTTTACCGCCCCGTAGAAGCATGGAGCACTACATTGTACTCAATGGAGCGCTTCACATTCCAATGTTCTAATATAGCCTTATAGCCCACCGTAGCGGGCTATACCGGCTATTAAAGGCCCGCTCCAGCGTTAAAGGCCCGAGCCGAAGGCGAGGGCCTTTAACAAGGGAGCGGGACTTTAATAGCCGGTATAGCCCAGCTACGAAGGGCTATCAGGCTATTATAACATTCTGCCACTAGAGGGCAGAATGTTCTAACAAATAAAACAAAGGCATCTCGAAGCCCGAGGGGATTTAAATCCCCTCGAGCTCCGAGAGGCCTTTGTGAAAACATTGGAATGTTCCTTAGCGGGCCTTTACCGGCCCGTAAAAGCACGGAGCACTCTATTGTCTTCAATGGAGTGCTCCACATTCCAATGTTCTAATATTATTTATGTATTTTCCTTTGTCTCATGATGGATTAATGATATACGAGACCTCAATGCAAGTAGCAATTGTATTATCTATGTTTTATTTTTTGATGCAAAATCAATAAAAAAAGACGTTAAAAAACAGATGAATAGGCCCTAGAGTGATGGGTACAGGTATTTGTGAATTTTGTCCACTACTGACAAATATCGGCATTTGTGCAATAAAGGGGAAACAGGCCATCTAGGGTCAGTGTTTTTGATAAGTTTCCCCTAAAAAAAATAACAGGTTGTTAATGATATGCTTAACAACATTGAGTAATGGAGCTCTATTTACTGAGGGCTTTCAACTAATTTTTTTCCACATAAACGCTGCTGTGACTGCTTAAATATGAACAGGAACAATGGTTCTTTCGGAAGGAATTATTGTTATTGGGGTTTAAAACATCGATTTTGAGCGTTTTTGAAAGACTGAGTCATAAATAGTGCATAATGCAGTGAGGTCTCTTCTGCCCGCTGAAATATGACTGTATAACCAAAACACTTTCTTGCTCTATACAGTCTATCTGCTGTGCACCGTCTCATCACTTTCACTGATCATTTGAACTGCGTCATTTTTCACTTTGAGCACTGTATTGATAAATATATTTTCTGGATTACTATGGCCGAAAAAAATGCAAAAAAGACAACATTACACATCATGTTTTTTGGCAACTTTTGGTTGACTCAGGTCCTTTTTTAAACAAAAACGCATGTGCGTATTGTGGCCTTTCTTATAAGGTAAACTTATAGTAAAATATATAGATGTATGTGAAACATGCACAGGAGTGGGCGTTTTAGGCTCGCCACTATTCATAAACAAAATTCATCCAAAAGAGCCATTGTTCTGGTCAATGTATAGTTTGCCCAGTTTCCTGGGGTTTACCAGGCACACTCATTAGTCTTTTACACTTGTGGCTGCTTATGGACCAGGCATAGAACCCAAGGAGAAAAAGGAGCACAAATCGGTTTGCTCCAAGAATGACATTCATCAATGTTTCTTTGCTTCCGTTTGTTAGTCATTGGTGGTCTATTATATTATAGACCATGTTCACTGTGTATTCTGCTTGTTGCTGCAGAAACAATTCTGGTGCTTGAGTGGATTTCCTTGTCTAAATATCTAGTCAGTAATTTCAGCAATCTAGCAATATTCTGTTTCTGGTTCACAGGCAGTAGAGTAACATTCTTACATTTGCAGAAGGTTGTGGCTGGGACACTCACTTCTGGTAACATTCGACCTGGACTATTTTGTGTTGTGTTAGTGTAGCAATGAGATGCTACAGATGGAGAGCAACGGGCCAAGGAAGGCAGCAGCTGGAAGGCATGGGGTAAGGGAGGCATTGATAGAGGAGTTGCTGGACTGCCCTTCCAGACGCAATATTGCAGTGGTCTAAGATGATCTCAGATATCTCGGTCAGCTGGACGGAGATGTCCACTTGTTGAATGGGTCAGTCAAAATTTTTTACTTTGAACTGTTGATATTGATGTGTAGCCCTCATTTAATGAACATTAAACACGGACTGGTGTACTTGGCCCTATTTTACTTCCGTTAAGTGGTACAGTGGTGATAGAGGCCTGCTAAAGCAGTCTGTAGGCGAGACCCAGAAAAGGAGGAAGGGTGCCACAGAGGGCATGTGTGCTGAAGGAGAGGAGGCTAGCTAGTGCTTAAATAGGAAAAGGAGAATGGCAATATGATTGGAAAAACTGCAAGACATTATAGAAGGGGGGCCTAGTTACCCAATGCCCCCCACCCCGGAGAAAATATGAAAAAGGGAATGAAAATAGGGAAGGATGAAAGGGTTAAGTGGGCTTTCCATTTTGAATTAATGCACAGGAAAAAGGAGTTTGTTAATAGGTCAGGGTATCAGTAGGTTAAGATAAAGGGGACAAAGTAAAGGTAGGTCTCACCAGTTTTACTTATCAAACAGTCAAGAAGCTTTGTCGGCGGAGGATCAAGGTCTACTACTATAGATCCCTCATAGCTTTTCTATATTAAGTGAGGATGAATCATTTACCAGAGTAAAACACGCAAAATGGATTGCTAAGGTACGTTGAACAACTATTTTAAAATATATAACATATTTTCTGTTTTATGTGACTATGAATTTTCACTTCTTTAGTTTTTTTCTTTTCATTTATTTTCTTTTAATTGAGTTTTGTTATTCAAGCATAGCCACCCATGCAGAGTTTTATAAATCTAGGGGCCTATTAGCAATAACCGGCGATAATTATCGCTAAGCGCAGTTAGCGCTAGGATAATTATCGCCGGATATCGCAGGTTTCTATCGCGGAGATAGCGTGCTATCAGCAACGCTTATCTCCAAAGCGATAGAAACCCTGGAGAACAGTGTGAATATCGCTTGAAAACAAGCGATATTCACACTGTGACTCAGTGTTAGCTTGGCGATAGGGCGAGGGGATTTAGCCATGTAATCCACCTCCCATTGGATTACATGGCTAAGTCAGGTCTGGACCAGGCGTTAACAAACCAGCGCTAAACGTGTTTAGCGCTGGTTCGTTAATCACCTCCCCTGCCTTGCTAATAGGCGATAGCGAGCTTAGCGACTGTTTCCAGTCGCTTTTAGGTTGGGAACGCCTACTTTGCATGCCATTAGCGATAAATATCGCTGGCATGCAAAGCGGCACCCAACCCGGTCGCTATCGCCTAGAAGCTGTCGCTAACAGCAGTTAGCGACAGCTTGCTAATAGGGCGTTAGAATTATCGCCGCTTTAGCGGGAAAAAGTCCAGCTAAAGCGGCGATAGAGCCCTTGATAATATGCCCCGAAGTCTTTTATTTGTCTAGGTTGTTTTGGCTTACTCATTCAGATATGTAATTGATGGTGGTCGAGCAAAAGACGACTTTGTAATTGGAAGAGCAGTCTAAATGCATGTTGCATGGGCTGGGGAGGGGGACTTTGTCTTTAGGAGTTGTAATATTGTTAAGTATGATCAGCCTTGTGCAAGCCAACTATTCTTTAACTTTGCTGCTCAGATTTCCAAATCTCCCAAATCCGCAAGGGGCCCTTTAAATAGTATAAATCACTTGATTAAACTTTTTAAAACATGCATTGAACATCAGCCAAGCAGTGGACAGATTTGCCAAATATTTGTATGCTCTATTCCCACTGGAATTTTGCTTCCTTGCAAATACATCGTTGCAATTAGCTTTTCTTATCGCACTTTATCATTTGAAAGAGGTAGGGCTGGGCTGCCAGCATATGGCGCGAAGAAACGTTATCTGTAGCAATTGCCTGTATTTCCTTTCATGTTCTGCTTTTTGGTGAGATTAGGGGTACGTGGCATTGGCAAACTGCACAGAAGAAAAAACTATGAAGTGGTAACAAAAAATGACCTCTTAAATATGTCTGTTAGATTCATGCCGCCGTCACTTCTACTCTATCAGCTTTTTATTGTTTTGTCTTTTGAGTAACAAAACCAAACTGAGTTTTCACGTTGGCAAAAACATGGTCATGAGCCCGTAAGCACTCTGGACCCGTTATTTATTCTGTGGAATCAAAGTGTGTGAGAAGAGTCATGCACTGTGCGCTCTTGCATATCACCAGGACACAGTGAAGAAACAAGGTTATGTCCTGATATGCAAATATACTCTCCTCGGTGCACTGTAGGTAAATGTCTGCACCTTCCTTGGTATCCTTGACGTCACTGTGATGCACTGCTGCCACAGGCTTTAGCTTCAGAATCTTGGGTGCCTTTGTGTTTGCCTTTAAGGCTGGGATATCTTAAAGATTTGGGGGGGCCCTGTGCCAAACGGATTTTGGGGGCCCGTGTTCAGAACAGCTTTGATTTATGATCCCATTTCAGCTGTTTCATGCTCTCTTTGGCCAGGTCGCACAATCGTTCAAATTCCAAAGCTGTTACAGATAATATTCAGGAATAGTGACCTGTGTTTTTAATATTGTAGCTCAGCAGCAGGTCACAAATATTACTGCAAATATTCTCTGTGACACCCTCCCATTTCTCACATATGAGTTCCTCTTTTGATCTAATAGAAACGTTAATTATTGATGTTGTATGAAACATAAACACAACGTTTTTATGCAAAATGTCTGTAATAGACTTTTACACATCACCCACATAAAAAAAAAATCGAAGGGAAACAGTAAAAGTATTTGTTGAAGAATTATTCAAGGTCATAAGGGCAAGACTATGCTGGACCGAACCGGCTCTATCAGAGGGCCCCCTTAAAGGATGGGGCCCTGGGCCAGAGCCCATTTTGCCCATGCCTTAAAATGCCTCTGCTTTAAGGGAGAAAGATTGCGTGTGTGAGAGTGGTATAAGGTTCCTTCCATGAGAGTGGTACAGTGTTGTATCTTGTGTTGCTGCAATACATTTTTCCCCAGTGCTCTATTCCTTGCTGCTCAGCCAGAATGAGTGCTGGAGTGCTTGGTGATGAGTGGAATGCCTGGGTGTCTGGTAAGGTGTAGAGTGTCAGTTGGAGTGTGTAGGCTGAGCAGCAGGGAGGCCGCTCCAGGTGGGGCTATCTCCTATGTACTTATTAACTACTTACCTGAAATTTACCATCTTAATTTACCTGTAACAAAGTCCTAATAAACCTTCTTCATATAATCTAGTCTACGGCTACCTGGACTTCTTTACATTACAACAAACAGGCACAGCACACTGCATCCTGCTGGTTTGGTGGTGCGGCTATTTGGTATTTTCACCAAGGAATATATCTGGGGCCGTATTACTTGAGCTTTTTTATCTGCAGTCAGGAAAGGTTTTTGCCCGTGTTATAAATGGAGCTGGAAGGGTCGGTGGAGATTTCCTTTGCAATAACACACACTAACTTTACCAATGCAAAAATTGACAGCAGACTTCGGTCCCTCCTTTATAATTGGGCAAACACAAGAGAAAACAGCCCCACTCCCCTTTCTCTAAGAACCAGGGCTTTAAGTGGGCCGGGTCTGTCCGGGTCTGAGCACCGGCAGTTTTTTTGGGGGGTCCTCGAAACGGGTCTCTATCGGGCTCTATTTCGCGGCTGGCAAAGGTAGTCCTTTCTTTTGTAATTTTTTTTTCTGGACTGCAGTGAGAGCTCAGTTTCCTCACTGAGTAGTGGAGGTCACGGCATGACGTCCACGGCACGACGGCATGACGTCATGCCAGGTGAGCGTTGTTGGAGGAAGGAAACCCTTTAAGAGAGCCATTTTCTCTCAGGGTTTCCCTTCTCTTTTCAGCGCAGGAGCAACGTCGTGGTGGTGCCAGCGTGGGACCTTCGTCACCTTCTCTTTTCCAGCGCAGGAGCAACGTCGTGGTGGTGCGGGCGTGGGACCTTCTCTTTTTCCAGCGCAGGAGCAACGTCGTCGTGGTGCCAGCGTGGGATGATGAAAACCGAGACTTTTAGAAACAGGTATTACCTTCTCTTTCCTGCTTTCGTTTATTTGCTCCCCTGTGAAATGGATCTAAAAAAGAAAAACACTTTTGCTGGAAACGTCCTCTTTTTCTGACTTTTTTCAATTTCTAAGTGCAGCCTCGGGGTGGAGAGAATTAAAACATTCAAAATATGAAAAGTAACTAGCTAAAGCAAGACAGAGTGGTTGCAAGGTGGCCAGATTGATTTATTCACACCTAAACACATTAGCGCCACTTTACAGTGTTTGTTGTTTTCTCGTCTCTCTTTGAACAACATTGTTTTCCCTTGGTGGGAAAGTGCACTATTCCTGGAGGTACTGAAATACCTACTTGATGGGTGAATTGGAAAACAAAATGTGTACAGCGGCTGTGTGTTCACGAATGTGGTCTTTTTAAACCATACTGCTTACGTTTTGTAAGGATATAAGCAATGGGCATTGAAACGGGTCCCTTCTGGGCCCTGTAGTCATGGCCTTAACTTTTCAGGCAAAAGCACTCACTAATTTCTGAATAATGAGTGTAAAAAGAAAAAGGTAATTATGTTGTTCCTGCTTACATTTCATGTGCTTTACTTAATCTTGCATTCTCTATGAGTGTTTGCTTTTTCTAGGATGTTGTTAATTTTTTTAGGCAGCATATTGCTCTTGTCTAGTGCGTAATTTGAATTGAGTCACATCCAGGTGTTTATAGCGGGTCAGTGCAGTGCAAGTTTCTCTCAGTGGGGCAGTATGGTGTTCAGTGGGGGAGAGGATGTGGCACTATGTTCAGAGCTGCTGAATTCGGAACTGGGAACCAGGTTCAGCCTTCATGACCAGTCCACCAGACCACTCCCGCTGAGGGAGCACATTCCCATGCTAGACCTTAGAAGGCCCCGCAAGATCATAAAAGCCCTGGTGTCTTAGCACCAGCAGGTGGACCCTAGCAGTGGCATGTGTGGGTTAACCTTGAAGGCCTGTCCGCCACAATTTATTCTGAAGTTCACCTCCAGTCTTGCAGGCAGCCCTATGAAGCAGCACACCATAGAGTGACAGTGACTCTGTCACTGAGGTCAAGGACCCTTGAGCAGGGTGGCTCTAGGGCAGTGCGACCACACCAGGCGCTGACCACCCGCGATCCGTGCAGCTAACAGCAGTGGGGCAGAGGGGCCGGGTAAGGGGGATTTCAAGGGACGATGCAGAGGGAAAATTAAATAATTAATTTTCCTTCAGCATCATCCTCGAAACACCCCTTACCCGGCCCCACCGCTGTTACCTGCACGGACCGCGAGGTGGCACTGACTTCAGGTGGGGCGTCGTGTTTACAAGTATAATATGGTTTTAAAAGCACTTGCTGTCTCCTTCCTGGCCTCCAACAATTTTCGGCAACATTAAAAATGTCAAGATAACTCCAGGGATTAATGTTCTTAGTAGAGAGAGATGGTGTTTTGTGTAGTGGACGTTTTGACTCATGTAAAGGAAGCGCAGAGGGTTAATGTGCCCACTGCTAAGAACATGTACCATGCAGATCACAAAGTGCACATAATGTAAATCGGTCAGTGGGTTACTGCTTTTGTCAGAGAGACCCTATTGTTACTTGCTGTTAATAAGTTAAAATCCTAACATAGAACAGTGAGCTATTAACTGTCATGTAAGAGTTGCATGCAAACTGCAAGGTATAAATTAGAGCATTATGTTTTTTCCACAGTCTTTGATTATCCTAATGTTGCAAAAAAGGGTTCATTTGGGTAGAAATCAATTCTGATTATTAAAGAGAACCCCCAACCATGGTATTACGTTTTAAATTCTGAGTTTGTGTTTCTCCAGACCAATCACTATTAAACTATGCTGCCTACTAGTATGGTTGTCATGTGACTCCTACACCTTTATAGTCCTTTGTCTTATGTAACATTTCCTATACAGTGATTTACACACATGTATTACACTGAGATAAGCAATCATATGTGATGTAAAGTGCTCTGACACCCTATACTGCTATTAGTGGTGCTGTAAATTTTCTGATACTTTATTATTTTGACATTTTTACACATGCTAACAGTATTCGCAAAGATTTTTTTCCTTATTTGTACCAGTGGAACATACAAGTGCAGCAGTGAGAAAGTTGACCAGTCAACCTTTGCAATGGGCCATCTCCTTTGCAGCAACACAAGTCACATGTTTTTGTAACTTTTGATCCGTTTGAGCTATAAACAATTTATTAGTTAAAATCGTCAGATTATGCAGCAGATGATGTATTATGTGGCAAATATGGCAGAGCCATAATTATGTGGAAAACATTTGCAAACTAGGATATTTTGCCATTTATGTTTGAACTGCTCTTGTGGAAAAAGGGTGGGGAAGTGCTGATGACAGAAACTCCATGGCTGGGAGACAAATGGCTTGCGATTCCACTTTTAAGGATATTTGGGACATTCTGTGATTGGAAACGTATCCCACTTTGTGAATGTATTTTAATGTCAATAACTCATATTAAACCTTAAATAAACATGTGTATCCATTGGTAAAATTAAATAACGTAATAAGCTGTAACTGGTTAGTGAAATGGGAAACAAATACTAAAAATTGGGATATTTTGCTCTTTCTGCCACACCTCTGACTCCGCCGAGAAACCCCAGCAAAATAGACACAGTGAATATCTTCAAGGGTTTTGGGGAATCCTGCAATAGATTTCTAAGTAATGTAAATAATTTTACATGTTTTTTAAAGTGTTTGGTATTTTTATGGCTTATACTTAATAAATATACCTTTTTGCCTATTTTATTATCCTTTGCTGGATGCGACTTCATGATTTTCTTAAGCACACAATGCTAGTTATCTTGATTTAGACCACGCCCCTACTCGGATAGGCCACACCCCTTTTAGAGATTTGCCACGCCCCTTTTAGAGCACCCCCAGGTTTTTTTTCCCACTTAAAGCCCTGCTAAGAATGTATACGTAATCCGGCCACTATATCGACAAAGTAAGCCTATCAGTGGTTGTTGATTAAATTGCCTCAGAATTAGCAAGGACTGTGCCCCAGGAAAAACTATTTAAGCAAGGTTTCCTAAAATTCACTCCCCTTTAAAAAAAAAATCTGTTAGTATAAAAGATATTCCATCATCCTTGTTCGGAAGATACAATGAATGGTCGTAGCAAGGTGAGGAGTGCATCTACCTTATTGCAGGGTAAGTGCAATAGCCTAGGAAGCCAAGAGCAGATTGGCCTTAAAAGCATTGCATGTGTCCTATTTACCTAAGGAGAGAGCAACAAATTGCAGATATGTTTGCCCCAGTTCGGTTCATTTATGAATTAAATGATCTGAGCTGGCTGAGGTTTGGAGCGACATAGTCCTCCTGTCTGCTTTGGCACTGCATGTGAGCTGGTGGGGAAGGGTAAAAGGGACCTAAGATGGAGTGCTAATCCAACATATAGGTTTCTAATTGCAGCGAAAGGTGGCGAAGAGGAGTGTGCCCTCTAGGCAGGTGGAGTGTGTCAGGAATCCCACCAGTTTGAAGTACTGAAATTGTCTGTCAGCATGTGTTAGCCTGCCTGATCGATGTAATATTTATCCATTACATCACTGGGTCCCACAGTTCTGGGATTTCTTCATTAGAGAGAGCCTTAAGTAGCTACATGTTTGGATCAGGTCACATGTCCAGGATTTTAACCCTCTTTTGTAAAAGTGGTGACCAAGTCGACCTCTGAGCTATCTATAGGCTTGCAGAGCGCAGCAGTGTCATCACTGTATTTGACCCGATGTTCCTTCTCCAGTGCACATTCCATTTCATGTTTCCTGCCATTTGTATTTCTTCATTGGTGTTATTGGTAGGGTCTAGTGTTGGACAACTGCAGTGCATTGTAACTCTGACACTTCAAATATATTCTTCAAATTTTCAAGATGGTCCAAAATGTGACAGTGCGCCTGGTCTTTTGAGCTCAACTACTGGACCATGCATTTTACTGCTGTGCACTCTCCACTGACTCAAAGTCAGTGCCTTGATCCACTTCAAGTCCTTATGGCTTGTAACCTATGCTGTTTGTAGCATTTCACTCCACTTTATCAGGGTCGAACTGGGACAGAAAATAGACCCGGGCACCAAAATAAAAGTGCCCCCCATTAGTAAATCCAATAGCTAAAAAAGTGGGCAATGTTTAAAAATTGGGGCAATGTTGAACTTTTGCACACACACTGTAATGATGTTTTGCACGTTATGGAAGACTGCATGCAGTTCAGCTTGCTTCAGGCAATGACTGTTTTACTGTCAGGGAAAATACTGAAAACTGCCCAGCAGACCATAAAACAGGCCCACACACAGCCAAAATCCAGCCCACACACTGACCTTTAGGACCAGCCCCTCGGGCACTGCCTGATTGCCCTATAGGCCAGTCTGACCCTGCACTGTATGACAGACAAGATCTAACTCCCAACATAAAAAAGTGGTGGGCCTTTTTTGTTCTTGTCCTGACCGCTTGGAAGTCCCCACTTTTTCCTTTGAGAATCACATGAAACAATTTCTCTTTTGTAAGCACCGCAAAACATGGTGTGCCTCCCTCTTCATCCATTAGACTTTTTTTGTTTGGCTCTGAAGTGGTCTCTGATATGGATAGCAGGAAGAATCCTACATGGGTCTAAGTATGTGTTTTATAAGAGAGTTGCTTAACCTAGTTTGCCAGACCCCGTTCTGTGAACCTCAGGGCAGGCATGTTACTAGGCCACAACCATGGTATTGTTGGGGAGGTGGCGGTGTAGTTATTCAGAACTCAACAGTGAACCAACAGACACAATAATTCACTATCCAGCACAGTGCTTATCGTAAGAAAAGACACATACTTTATTGTTACAACAATACCAAATACTACATTCACCAATGGGGTTTAATAAAGGATTCAATATTCCCAAGTATAACTTCCTGCCAGACAATCCTCCACCTCTATTGCCTCTTCCTGGGTCTGTAGTGTTTAATGGAGATAAAAGAGCCTAGACCAACAATAGGCAGAGGTGCATCTTTCACATAGCAACCATCATGCGTCATCATCCTGTCGGTCAGTCCGTGTGAATTTGGGCAAAACATTGGTAACCTTATGTTTCTAGAGACAGGCCAGTCTTTAAAGATACAGTTTGTCTCTTATTTCCAGGCTCCATGTTAATTGCTGGCAGGCACACAGTTGTAACAGCTGCTTATGGTGTATTTGTCTGGTTCGCATCAACGAAGTTCTCAGAAGTGGCATAGGACCATGTGCAGCAGCCTCACTCCTTGCTGAAGCCACTCGAATGAACAAGGCTTCAAATCCTGCTTGACTGGGGCTTTTTCCATGGCAGTAGCTACCTCCAGCTGTGTGGGCACACATTTTGGTGATGACAGGGATCTCCCCGGGTATGTCACAAGGCAAGCAATGCCAGTCCATCTGAATACATAACCGGGATGTCAGACAGCACTTGGTGGATTTGAGCTGCAATTTTCTTCACTGAGCTTGCCATTTGAACCACATACAGAGACCGGGTGACCTTTCCTGTCTTGGTCGGCACTGGTTGTGCTTCCAATGGTAGTTGACTCTTTTTGGATGTCCTACATGCAAGGAACACGGCTGGCCTTCTCTTCCTAAGCAGGCAGACAGGCAGGCTTCTAGGTGCTATGCAGACGCTCAGCTTTTCCAGCAAGTTGCACAGACTTCAGATGATGTCCCCTCATCACTGAGAGACTGTCTGTCATGCAAACCCCAGCCCTGGTCTCACAGCAGCTCTTCGAGTACTCAGGGAGAACTCCTTTCCTTGGTCAATTCTGGAATTTTCCAGATCTGCATGGGGTTGGTTTTGTAGCCCACAAGGATTTAGTTCAATGTTACACACTGAGGAGGAAATACCTTTTGGACTGCAGCTCTGTCACTAACACACTAAGCAGTCCTGTGTGGGCAGTGATGTCCGGTTACTTATCAGTCCCGTTTCCGGGACACAGTGGTAATTCAAACAATCTTTCATTCTTGAACAACACAATCAAGCATAGTGCTAGTGTTGGGAATGATCAGTGGTAAAGCGCTTGTGCTCTCCTCTCTAAACATGTTAAAATTGCATATCCCAAATTGGCATATATTTAATTTATTTGCAAGTCCCTAGGATATAGTACAGCATCTACACAGGGCCTGTAAATTAAATACTACTAGTGTAAACCCACTAATGTAGCACTGTAAAACATGTCTCAATGCCTGCCATTGCAGCCTGGGTGTGCAGTTTTAGACTGCCATTTTAACATAGGGAAATACACGTTTTGCCAGGCCTAAAACTGCCTTATTTATACTTATAAGTCACCCCTAAGGTAGGCCCTTTATGCCAATAGGGCAGGGTGCATGGTATTTAAAATGTAGGACATGTATATTTCATGTTTTATATGTCCTGGTGATAGAGCGAAATGTTCTTGTGAATTGTAGGGGTGCATTATAATCACTGATAGGCCGCACCCACATGTATTCAAACATATATTCGTTTATATTCAGTTGTATACTCATGTATGGTTAGTAAAGAATGAATAGTTCACTGAAAGAAAGTGAACTCAGCAGCATAATGGTGTTAGGATAACGATGTAATGTAATGCTTATTGAATTGTGTGAACATAATGCATAGAGGAATTAGTTCGTGTATAATGTAATTGCAGTAGTTTAAACGTGCACCATATTAAAGTTGCACATGTAATTCATTGTTTGCATATGAATTGTAATGAAAATGCTTATAGGGAAAAGTAAGATGTGTGTTTAAAAGTCATATGTAAAGGCCTGACTACATATATGCTTAGGGAAGGCCTGGTTTATTCTTATGTTAGCTTATTTCGTAGGCAGTGAAAAGATTCTCTTGGTAAGGCTCTCTGGGCACAAACGGTAGATTTAATTTGCACAGTAGAAGGTTTCTGTTGAAAGTATCTTTCGTTGCAGGTGCAAGGACACATGGCTCGTTAGTAAGACTAACTCTTTGTTTTCAAAAGCTAGAGAGATGGGAGGCATGGTACGGGGAGTGAAATGGAATTTAGGGATGATACTTTCAGCGGAGAAGGTGCCTGGGACTCAAGGTCATCGCAACCGTCCAGGATGAAGTAACCGTTTCGATGGAAAAGCACAAGAAAGAAGACCTGGCCAAGGAGGCGTGACAAAGGCGTGTACAATTGTATTGGGGTTTTGTATTAGGGATAGTGCCCTGAGGGAGGAGGCCAGAGAAGAGGTAGGGGAGACCAGAGAGAAGGACAGAGCTGAGCTTAGGTATTATGTGATTGCACTTCTTAGGAAGTCTTCACAGCTGACACCTTTTATTCACTCTTGCCTGGGAAAATCGTTATGCAGGGATGTCACTTAGCGTTAGTGTAGGGACAGCAATTGATTTTAAGCTTGTTTAGTCCAATGAAGAGCAACTTAGAAATTGGAGCAATCATAGTCTGGTTGATCCTTCTAGAACTTTCTATTCTCCTTATCTTGAGTCGGATGAGATTCCTGCGTAGATTATTATTTGTATTAGTGCCCATCTATTTCTTTAACCTCGTGTTGAGGTGCTTGCACGTTCAGTTATTTTTGGCGATAATAAATTCTCAAACTTGAATTCGGAGTCAGTGGTCCTTTCCGACAAAATGAATGCTGATATATAACCTGATGAGATTCTCTCCTTTACACTATTCAACAGGTAAAAAGATCTTGGCGACCAGAAGGTTCTTATAGATAATTAGATAAGAATCGGCGTTATCAGTTGGTAGCAGAGTAGGATGGTTACCTTTGATGGTAAGGGAGATCTAGAGCAAGATAGGAGATTAAGTTGCCCCATAGAGCCCGAGTGACGCAGATCCAGAGGACCGCGGGAGAAGGAGGTCGGAGGTCGTGGAAAACTGACGGAGAGTGCCGGTGCGGCGGAAGTAGCAGTTCGTAGTAGAGTGAGTATGAAAAGAGTGATGTTTGGTAGATTGCGGTGTTTTATTGTTGTGTGATGTCTTGCGGAGTTGGAAAGAGAGTTGTGTGATTGAGAACCGGACCGTGAGCGCGCGCGGGACCGGATGATTTATTGTGGTGTAGAATACACCCAGAGTTGAGAGCGTTGACCAGAGGTTGTGGGGGTCACGAGACGTCATTGACAGACCCACGGAGGATAGGGAACACATGAGTGAGTGTGTGAATAACCAACGCAGGTCGTAGGTTATTGTGTGCAGAACATCAAGTGATTGAATCCTATCGAGTGTGTTAAAGGCGATTGTCCGGTCGTTTCGCGGACAGACGATTGCCAGATTGAGGTCAACAAGCTCAAGAGGCTGATCGGTCATTGGTAAGACTGACGGTCAGAGAGGTAATTGTTCGGTAGGACGGACATTATTTCAGAGTATGATTGGGACAGGTGCGAGTGAGAACGAGTGAATTAGAAAGGAGGGGAACTGCTGCGAGCGGAGGAAAAGTGACGTCAGACAAGTGCCGCGCTGCGATAGGCCGGTTGGTGTGAGCCGCGCTGGTATTGGTGGAGGGAAATCGAGAAGCAAGAGCTGACATTTCGAGTGCAAATACAAAAGTTGATTCGTCATGAAATGTTTTAAAGTTTTACGGGAACTTTGTAGAGGCGATAGACATGTGGTGGTTCGGGAAGGAGAGGAAGCTCCTCCCGAGGATACACCAGCACATTATATGGCAAAGAATGTAGGATTGCATACTATAATTTGGCTTGAGAATTGGCATAAAATAACAGAAGCAGAGGGAGAATTGTCGTTCCCACGCTATGGTACTTTCAGGTTAGAGGTGTTGTACCAGCTAAAAAGTATAATGGCTTCTTTACGACCACTACCTAGACCAACACAGTTTGAGGCACTACATGCGTGGATAAGAGCAGCGTACGATAGGAAGAAGGACAGATGCCAGGAAAGGGTGAAGAAATCGGTCAGGGCATTTCAAGATGCAAGGTGGGATGCATTGGAGAAAAGGTGGAGGGTGGAAACGATCGAAGGAGATAAGTTATACCCATTGATAGTACAAAATGGAAAAATAATAATAATCGATGAGGACGACAGTGATCTAGATGACAGTCTGTTGGATAGGATGTTGGCAGAGAGGCCACCACCATTTAATCCAGATTCAGAAGAGGGAAAGCCGACCCAAGCAGTAACAATTGATGGAAGCCAGAATCAGACTAGCATGAGAGTAGTGGGAAGGATTTCCACAGGAACAGAGGGGGCAACGGCGTCTATGATAACACAACCTCTGGTAGGGAACACAAGATTACCGGACTCCTTGACAGTACCGGTTACCATTGGCCCTATAGTACCGGTATATGACCCAGACCGAGTGAGAGAAGGGGGCTCCGTACCGATGGGAAGGGAAGAAGTAACCAGCGAGAGGGGGAATGGGTTTGGAGTACGAGTGGTTCATTTCCCAAGACCAGTGGAGACAAGTACGCCGTTACCGGCTACTGCGGATTCTTCCTTTAGACAAGAAGAGGAGAGACCAGAAAGACCAAGGTCTTTGCGGGAATCTAAGTCAGCTTTGAGGATGTGGACACCAACAGTAACGAACCAAGAGGATAGGATGCAAGGAGATAGGGCACAAAACGTCTCGGAAGACAGACCAAGTTCCAGGAATATGATGGAAGGGAATAGGTCACAAGGACAGAATAGTGACTGTGATGAGCGGGATGGCTCGGGCTGTCGAGATGTACTGAGGAGTGCAGTACAGGCAAGGTTGCTAGACGTAGTGAGGTTGAAAGCAGAGGTAGACGAAATGATCAGTGGGGGTCTGCCTTTAGAAAGGATAGAAATTTATGGATCAGATGAGCTGCTGTTTGTAGCAAAAGATGTGACTCGAAAAGCTAGAATGGCACATGATAGATTGAAGGAATTGGCCAAGAGATATGAGGTAGACTTGAATAAAACCAAAGCGCTGCAGGGACCACATAGATTGCATTACAGTGACCAGGAGCTGGAGGAGAAAAGAATCACAGGATTAAGGACACACACCAGAGACCTGATTATAGGAATGAGAATATGGATATTGTTGGACAAATGGGAAGAAAGGTGGTCCAAGAAGAAACCAGTAAAGAGAGCAGAAGGGGAAACGCCGCCGCCAGGAGGGGGGGCGACGGGTGTTGGAAATTTTCCTTTACGGGAAGTACAGAATGGAGGGTACGTGCATGTGCCGTGGAATAGAGGTGATTTGGCTGCATTTACAAATGATTTTCCTCGGCTGAGGGAAAAACCAGTAGAGTGGTACAAACAGGTTGAGCGGTTTGTGAAAATTTCAAAAGTATTGTGGATTGATTTGAACACTTTGTTTGACATAGTGGTACCAGGAGATTTGTGGACAGCTTGTAAAGTCGCTATCGAGTGGCCGACTTCGAACCGGATAGAGAGGCGGTTACAAATGGTCCATCACCTCTAGTCATGAAAAAGTATGAGCAGGTGATTACATGGTTGAAACTGAAGATTTCACCTCAGGATATAGATTGGGTTAAGATAGATCGGACTGTACAAGAACCCAAGGAAACGGTGCATGAATATTATGAAAGACTTCTGCAAGCTTTTAAACAGTATAGTGGGTTAGATATCTTGGACCCCAAGGATATGGGACAGTTTGTCTCAAAGTTTGTACTGGGTCTGAGAATGGAAATCAGCCTCATGATACAGCACCATTTGATCTGCTGGCAGAACAAGCCACTAGATGAAATTTTGCGGTATGCGAGATACTGTAGTGATGAGGTGGAATCGAAACATCGAAAGCTAAAAGACAAATTGATGCTTGTCCAGATGCAGACAGCACAGAGTCAGCCTAGTGGAGGGACCTTAGGAAGAAAACAAGGAAATTTCCAGGGAAACCAGAATGGGCAGGCCATGGGAAAGGGAAAACCAGTAGACCCCAAGACAGGAGTGGACGTGGCCACATTGAAGAAGACCACTGCGTGTCATCTTTGTCGCCAGGTCGGACATTGGAAACGCGAGTGTCCTTTGAACCCAGCTAATCAGTTGCAGGAAGAGGAAGAGGGGCTCAGGCACCCGCGCAAGAGAGTAATTAACACAGTAACGAGACCTAGGACGATGAAAGGGGGTATACAGTTCTCACGCCCAGGTTCCCCAAGCTCCAAGGATTTCACAAGGAACACGAACGTACCAACAGATGCCCCTATTCGAAGATTACGACGAGCATAGCTTAGACCCTTTATCCTGACGGTGCCTGAGGGGGAGGAAGACTGCACACTTGGAGCGGTCTTGGAGGTAGACCAGAGAGGACCTTTTGTGGAGGCAGAGATTGAGGGTCATCCTGCCACACTTTTGGTTGATACTGGTGCTACCCGGTCTACTGTAAGATCAGCAGTAGTCCCTAACCTACCCCTCTCGGGACAATCGATCCAGGTTGTTGGAGTAGCGAACAAAAGAATAAGCAGCCCATTGACAGAACCGATCCTAGTAAAGATAGGTTCCTTCCAGACCAGACATCAGTTTGTAGTGTGTGATACGAGTCCAGTTTGCCTTTTGGGGAGAGATCTGTTGTGCAAGTTGAACTGCACGATTTATTGTACGCCACGGGGAGTGGAGGTCCAGACGAGAGATGACGATGCTGACTTTAAAATTACCAATCAGCATCTGTGTATAGATCTGTACCCAATGGTGACTGTGGAAGAACTTCCACCTGATCTGAGAGACGCAGTGTCGTCTGTGGTGTGGGATTTCGCAGGCGATGAAATAGGTCTAATCAGAGGGGTTGAACCAGTGCGGATTGAGGTGAAACAGAATGTTGATTTCCCCAGGACACCTCAATACAACCTGTCGCCAGAAACGATTGCAGGAATAAGACCTGTGATCGAGACTTTCATTGAGAAGGGTATTTTGAAAGAGATCAGAGGTAGCCCCTGTAATTCGCCCATAATGGGACTACAGAAACTGAGCGGGAAATACAGGATCGTGCAAGACCTGCGAAAGGTCAACACGATAGTTGTCCCGTGTTGTCCAGTGGTACCGAATCCTTCAGTAATACTGTTCCAGATCCCATGTGAAGCCGAGTGGTTTACGGTTATCGATTTATGTCAAGCCTTCTTTTCGATACCGCTCCATGAGGAAAGCCAATTTCTTTTTGCGTTCAGGCTAGAAAATCGCGTGTTAACATGGTGTCGTATCCCTCAAGGGTATACGGAAAGTCCATCGATCTTTAACCAGATCCTGAAGAAGAACCTTGAGAGTCTCGTGTTGCCGCAGAACTCGGTTCTCGTGCAATACATAGATGACTTGCTCATTGCCTCAGAAACAGAAGATGCTTGCAGAATTGACACTGTAGCTCTGTTGAACCACTTAGCAGAGAACGGACATAAGGTGTCCCCGAACAAGCTGCAGTACTGTTTGAAAGAGGTACAGTACTTGGGACACAGATTGGAAAAAGGCAAGAGGAAGGTGTCACCAGATCGAATTGAGGCAATAATGAGCATGGCAGTACCCACGACACAGAGAGAAGTTAGGATGTTTCTGGGAATGGTTGGCTATTGTCGACAGTGGATTCCTAGTTTCTCCTTGAGAGCAAAGCCTTCGCAGAGGCTTACGCACAAGGATGTGAGTGATCCGGTACCATGGGACGAGGAGTGCTTGATATCATTCCTGAAACTGAGAGAGGATTTGTGCAGGGCTCCGGCACTGGGAATGCCTGATTACAACAAGGCCTTTTCATTGTTTTGTTACGAGAGGGAAGGATGTGCATTAGCAGTGTTAGCTCAGAACCATGGAAGTGTCCGTAGACCAGTTGCCTACTTTTCAGCTACTTTAGATCCAGTAGCTTCTGCGTTGCCCGGATGTCTAAGATCCGTTGCTGCAACAGGTGTCAGCATTGAAAGATGTGAAAGCATTGTAATGGGACATCCATTGACTGTACATGTGCCACATTCGGTTGAGTTATTGATGACCAAGACCCAGCACCTAACGAACAATAGGTTAACAAGGTACGAGCAAGTCATACTTGCCGCAGAGAATGTGACTCTGAAGAGGTGCTCTGTCTTGAACCCTGCGACATTGATGCCTACACCGAGCACGGATGATGAAGATTGTGCGGACCATGATTGCCTCGATGTGACCGAGCTTTGCACCAAACCGAGACCTGACATTGTTGATGAACCATTGGCTGACCCAGATGAAATTTTCTTTGTCGATGGTTCATGCTTAAGAGACAGTGTGGGGCAATTGAGAGCAGCGTTTGCTGTATGTACCATTTCAGGAGTGGTCGAGGCTGCTTGCCTAGAAGGAGTACGCTCCGCGCAGGTAGCTGAGATCATTGCCTTGACCCGTGCCTGTTTGGCCGCTGATCGAATTCGAATCACGATTTACACAGACAGCCAATATGGGTTTGGCGTGGTGCACGACTTCGGGCAGTTATGGTCTCAGAGGGGATTTTTGACATCATCTGGCTCACCCATTCGTAATGGAGAATATGTAAGACAATTGTTAGATGCATTACAGCATCCGAAAGAAATTGCTGTGGTAAAGTGTTCAGCCCATGGGAAGGGGGAGGACTTTGTATCCTTGGGAAACAATTATGCGGACGAAGTCGCCCGTTTCTGTGCAGAACAAGGATGCATATTCACAGAAAGAGAGATAGGGGAGAGCCAAGAAGGAACCGAGCTCAGCATAATGTTGGCCATGGCAGACACTTGGGAAGAGCTTAAGCGATTGCAGGATGAAGTTTCAAACCAAGAGAGAGAGGGATGGATCAAAGCAGGTTGTGAGAAAGGAGATGTGGATGTGTGGGTATCCAACGATGGGAGAGCCATGTTGCCTGAAGAATTGCTGAGTCCGATGGCAAGACTGATACATGGACAGGCACACCTTGGTAGAGACGCAATGGTGAGAGTGTTTAGACAGACGTGGTATAATCCACGGTTCCGAGCAATGGCTGAGACGGTATGTCAGAGGTGTGTTACGTGTCAGCAGATGAATGCTGGAAAGAAAACTGTAGTTACGTTGAGTCACATTGGAAGGTCAGGAGGGCCCTTCAATAGAATACAGCTGGACTTTGTGGAGATTCCTAAGTGCAATGGTTTGAGATACACTTTAGTGCTAGTATGTGTATTCTCACGGTGGGTGGAGGCTTACCCCACACGCAGGTGTGACACTCTCACAGTGGCTAAATTACTGTTGAGGAGCTCATCCCTAGATTCGGGATCCCGACCTCTTTGGAATCAGATAGAGGAGGGCACTTCCATAGTGAAATCATGAAGTTGCTTTGTGCTGCATTGAACATTGACCAGAGACTCCACTGTAGTTACAGACCAGAGGCTTCTGGAATGGTGGAACAAGTTAATGGAACTTTGAAGGCCCGTATGGCAAAAATGTGTTCTTCGACATCCCTGAAATGGCCCGACGCCTTGCCACTCGTGCTGATGAGCATGCGAAGTGTCCCAGACAGAAAGACCGGGTTGTCCCCCATGAGATATTAATGGGGAGGGCAATGAGATTGCCAGCATTACCAGCTACAGCCTTGATAAGCATCACTGATGATTTGATTCTCGATTATTGTAAAGGACTCTCTGATGTGGTCCGTTCTGTATCCCAGCAGGTGCAAGCAGCAGTGGTCCCAGCCTCGAGTGATCTGTGCCACGACTTGTGTCCCGGAGACTGGGTGCTCGTCCGGAAGCACGTGAGGAAGAGTTGCTTGGATGCCCGCTGGCGTGGCCCGTATCAGGTGATACTTATCACGAACACAGCAGTGAAGTGTGGAGGATTGCCGAACTGGGTGCATGCCTCCCATACCCGCAGAGTTCCAGCACCCTTGGAAGAAACAGCTCCTCTCGTAAATGAAAATCCAGCTGATGTGGCAGGGCCACATGGGAGGACAAGTCAAGCTGTAAGGGTCGCTGACACAGCTGGTGGTGCACTAGAGCAAGCTGAAGGGGGTTTCCACAGTTCGAACCCTGACTCAGACACCGAAGACAGAAACGGTGCAGTGGGCGGAGAAGAGTCAGATTCAGCAGAAAGAGGAAGAAGTGCACCGGGTATAGAAGGGGAAGGCAGACGAACGAACAGAAGTGCAGAAAGTTGGCCCGAAAGACAGAGGCGACTGAACCTGAGGTTAGCACCTGAAAGAGACCTTGCTCCAGTGTCCGAAGCATCTGAAACGGAAGCAAGTGACGAAGACCAAGCACAAGACAGTCAGCGAAGGTCAAAGAGAACAAGAGTGCCTTGTCGCAGATACTCTACCCCTGAGTGGACTTACACTGTGTTTGATGCAGGGGGTGGTGAGCACGGGAAGGCTGAGGTCAGTGCAAGTGGTCCGTCGGAGCCCGAATGTGGTGGTGAAGGTGGTGCTGCAGCTGCCAGGGCTCGAGATAGAAGGAACACTGACCCTCACGGTTCCGAATCCCCGCTTCTGAGTGAAGTTCGAAACTTGGTTCTGCATCGACTCGAATTCCCGCCTTTTGGAGTTGAGCCGTTTTCACATGAAGTGCTGATTTTGCGTCTTGAACTTTTGTATCACGTTCTGGTATTGCTCAATGAGGATCTTATTGTGGATCAACTATAAACTGTAAATAAAAGTCCAAAAGAAGAAGATAACCTAGGTCCGAGTGGAAGAAGAATAAACTTAGGGACTTTCCACAGAAGAGGAACAAAAACTAGGAAGTCTTTTTCTGGACTGTGTAAATAAGATTGTGATCGGAAAGGGAAAATCCGGAGATTTCATGGTTGCTCGAGCTGGTTAAGCAAGTCACAAATAGAGGACAGAGACTTTTTCAGGGTTCTTTGCGATAACCAAGACTTTTGAGAACTTTCGAAACCATGGAGCCGGGAGATCCCAATCGTAGATCAAAGTGGATTGTAGGCATTCTTATAAGTAGTGTAATAATTTCTATAATCATAGTAGTTGTAGTCTCATACACTGGTTCGCACGAGCAAGAAGTAGAGGAGGTGACAGGGACACCGACACCTATCACACCTAGCCAGAAGGGGGTAGACAGGGCAGCTGACAGAGCTTTGCTATTAGAAGAAAGTCGTAGATTACATGTAGATTTATCTAAAGGTGATTTTAAGTTGAATGCATATGCTAAGTTGTTGTATGAGTATGTTGATGTGATGGATGCGAAAGATTGTTATGTGTGTATGCAGTTGCCTACTTCAGTGGACGAGGGTATTAGGTATCACCATCTTCCACTGACTTATGGTATTTCATGTAGTCTTTTGCTTAGTTTGTTTTATGAGAGAGATCAGTTTGAGTATTTCTTTTCCAATTTCGACGCAGTGCTTCCTGAAGTCCCAGCTTACAAGCATTTGAATAAATATGACTATTATAAGACAGAAGACAGACTGAGGAAGTACTTCATACCGAGTTTGGAATTGGATACAGCATTCGCACACAGACACAATCTGACTTGTTTGATGTCGGATGTAGAGAGAAAGTTTGTAGATCAGGCCGAGGATAGGTATAGAAAGCTGACTCACTCCCGAGACTTGGGACATCACAGGACTGATTGGACAGAGGAAGAACAGTTGCATAAGACCAAGGGAAGCTATGGTCCTATAGCGTTAGATAAGGAGCAGAGGGGTAAGTTGTGTATAAGGCGTTATCAGACTTACTATGAGAAGGTAGCAGTGGGACAAAGTACTTGTGATCACGTTTTCACCATGGCAGATGTGGCAAAACATTTTCTCCAAGGTCCTGTACAAGTGATACCAACGGTGTATTACGTATGTGGGAAGAATGCTTATGTGAGGTTGCCTGCAAATTGGTATGGAACATGTTATTTGGCAATAATATTTCCAAAGATTTACCATACAGAAGATTTAGATCTTCTAGAAGGTGGAGAGCATTCAAGAACGAGAAGAGCTGCAAGTGCAGGAATCGTTGTGGGGGATATCTTTGGAGCTATGATACCCAGTCTGGGAGTAGTCTTAAGATCCGGAGGTTAGCGACTGTGGTGGATGAATTTTCAATGAATACAGCAAAGTCGTTGGTGTTGGTGGAAGGGGAGATGTTGTCGATAAGGGGAATGGTTTTGCAGAATCGCCTTGCTTTGGATGTCCTATTGGCAAAAGAGGGCGGAGTCTGTAAAATGTTGAAGGTTCAAGAGTGCTGCACTTATATACCAGACCGTAGCAAGGATCTGGAGAAATATATAAGTAACATCACTACGATCCACACAAAAATAGCGGATTTGACCGAAGAAGGGGCCTGGGAAAAGGTCGGCAAGGGTTTTGGTCAAGTGGGAGGTTGGTTTGCGAATCTAGGAAAGGGATTCCTTGGGTACTTTCTGAGACCCCTCCTTATCTTGGTGGTTTGTGTGGTTGGCTTGTGGATTTTGATCAAGGCCTACAAGTGGTATCGAGCAGGCCGAGTCAAGAGAGCCTTGAGGGAAAATGATATGAAGTTGGCAAGACTGCAGGACAGTCAGTATCAAAGGCTCAAGAGCATGGAGAAATTTAGATCAGGGAAGATGGCAACAAGTTCTGTTTAGGTCGGTTCTTTCTCCGAGGGAGTAGAATGAAATGTGATGACAGGAGTCATCAAAGGGGGGAACTGATAGAGCGAAATGTTCTTGTGAATTGTAGGGGTGCATTATAATCACTGATAGGCCGCACACTGGCAATAAAAAGCCTCCAAAGTTGATTTTTATTGTGCCAAGGCTGGCCCTCCCATAGGTTAACACTGTTTTTTACTACTACCTTTGATAAGTGCTACGTTCATTTTCGGAGTAGCTAGAAAAATGGTTCAGGGACTCCTTTTAATAGTAATTTAGAATCCAACATAAGGATCAAGTCTAATTTTATTTTGCTATATTGGAAATGACACTTTTATAAAGTAATTTTCCTGCCTAAAGCCAGCAGGTTTTCCTGCCAGTGTCCAGCTGTCACCTGACCCCTAATGGCTCCCCTGTGGAGAGATGTGTAGTCCTCCCAGACAGTGGACAAAGAACCCTGGGAGAGCTGTGGTGGACTCTTTCTTTAAGAGGATAGCTTGGGGGGGGGTGCGCCAAGCACCTTCCTTAGCTTCATAGAATGCCTACCATTTCACTGGAAGAGGAAGCTCACACCTAGGCCTGCATTCCCTTTGTCAGTCTATTCAGGTTGGCACACGACCCAGTGGGGGTTAGAGTAATTGACCAGAACTAGTTTAGGTGGTGGACAAAGGCTTGCCCTCCACCCACAGGCTGGCACTGGACATAAAAATGGACCCCACAGAACTCTATTCTCCTCAGAACTCTCCTGTACCTGTGAGGATCAGAAGAAGGTCAGGCCTGGTGTCTGAAACCTGAGGCAGGCTGGACTTGCTTGCCTTGAACCTAGGATTCCAGAATTGACTCCAGGTTTCAGTTGCCTGACATCGCGTTTGAGCTACACTGGACGGGAACTCTGGACTTTCGTTGATGATCGCACCAGGACCCCGCTTTTCAGTGACCTGCTGTCATCGAGCCCTGCTTCGGATCCAGCTTGCAGCTTATCCTGTCGATGACTCATCGACAACCACTTATTCTCCATAAATGCTCCTAAGTCAGGAGGTAAACTTTCTACCAGGGCAAACCTGGTCTCTGTATCTGACTCGCACTCCATTGCTGTCGGCCTTAACTTTTGACTATTGCGGTCAGCCTTAACTTTTGACTTTGACTCGGTCTAGCGCGACCAGATAACCGCGGTTGGCACTTTGTGCTTTTTGGCACTATTTTCAATTTAAATTTAAAAACTATATAACTCCAGTTCTACTTAATAGATTTTTGTCATTTTGGTGTCATTTTATTTATTATTATTAACTCTACTTTTCTATATTCTTTTGTGATTTTTCTTGTTTTGTGTTTTCCCTTTATTACTGTTTGAGTGTGTATAAATTCTTTACACATTGCCTCTAAGTTAAGCCTTACTGCTTTGTGGCAAGCTACCAGAGGGTTAAGAACTGTTTTATTTAGTGACTATTGTGGGTCACCTTGGCAAGGATTGTAATTATTATTGGAGATAGATTCTTAACCAACAACAAGGAGCAACAGGGTTTTGTTTAAAATGTTTATTTAAAAAGTCTTAATCTAGTACATAAAATGTGCACAGTAACCACTCTGCATGAAAATATGAAAGCAATTATGCATGTCATAAACCGTGAGAAAAACATGAACTTTCTAACATGTTTAGAAAGTTTCTAGCATCCTAGAACCCTCTAGCTATTTCTAACCTCTACACTATATTTTTAGTGGTAGTATTGAATAGCAAACTTGCCCCTAGACTGTCTCAAAAGTGATTGCACATCATACCTACAAACAGCTAATGCTGCTGTCTTTTATCAGGGTTCTCCCGCTGAGGAAATGTGTTCTAGGTGAAAGAACATCTTCTGCTGGGCTTCCAGCCCAAACTCTCCGACCGAGAGTGGCTGATTAGAAAGTAATCTGGCATCACCTTTGGTGAAAATCTTTGCTTGAAGACCTCTCCTAATTATGATCAAATCTTGGACTTTATATAGGGTTTTACCACTGATTTTATTGTTTATTTACCGAATAAAATGGGCCTCGGAGGCATGAGTTTTTTTTAACAGACTAAGCTATCAGGACACAAAATGCCTCCACTCTATCAATTTGCGGATTTTAAGCGGCCATTACTAAAACCTTGCGATCTACACAGTAAGGGGCCATGTTAGAATCAGAATTGTGGCATCTGTCAATGAAGATAACAAACAAGAAGTGAGCAGCCGTGAACACGACCATCACACATTCAGTTAAAGATATGCAAATGAAAATGGAAAAACAGACTAACGTAGCCTAACTAAAATGGAGTCTTTCATAGTGTTGACAATGCAGTGAAGCAGCTTGGATCTGGAACCAAAGTGGGGTGGTTTGAGCTATCATGCGAGCTCTCTTTTTGCAAGTCATTGAAAACCTGGCTCTCTGGTAACTATACTTCTGACGATTATGTCCATATGATGACTGTTCTAGCGCTGGGAGACCTTCTGGTAGCCATGCGCTTTACAAGACCATCGGAATATAATTTATGCTCATTCTTCAGACAGGGGATTTTGATCTAAGAGTAGCCATGTCTCCATCCTGCCTCCCATCAGTGTCTGGGTCTCCACCCCATAGCTTAAGGAATACTGTCAGTAAGCTTCGACTACCCATGGAAATTCTATCCACACTTTGTCTGGTGCCAACCTAACGAGGAACCATCACCAATGGAACCTGCTGGCCCCAGCATACAGACTCTCATTGCAACCAGTCTTGCTACTATACATGTGCCACACATCTATCATGCATACATGCATTTTGAACGCGCCCAGAATGTCAGCGCAAGGGTCAGGGGTGTTACATTTAACAGGAACTTTACATAGTCGAACTCAGGGTTTATTGGTCCAAGAGGATGGTACCATGGTAAACAAGGAGCTGATCTCTTCTTTGGAGAGCCTTACTCCTGCGGACATCCACGTGGAGCGTGGACCGGGCACACCACCAGAGGCGCACACAGCAGATCCAGAGAATGCTGTGATCTGACAGGGTTTCCACACATGGTTTCCACCTCCCGAACACAACAATGGAATATGACCAGACAACTGCTTTCACATTCTCAGTACTGGAATGTGCCACCATACACATATTAAACAATGTCCTTGAGCCTCCTACTGCATTGGCTGCATTGGGGGCGGGTAATGTGGGGGGTTCCTGGATGGGGGTTCTCTCTTCAGCATGATGGTGGAGTCACCCTGTGGAGGTCTAGACTTGTAATGTGGGGGGCTACAGCCCCGAAGGGGCTTTGGTACCCATGGGTGGGACCCCCTGATGTGCCCTGCAGACAGTTCTGTTTCAGGCACGGGGCTGGGGGGTTCATGCTCCTGCCTCTGTTTGTTTATTCTGAGGTCAAAGTGACGGCAGGGGGGGGCGCTAGAGGGCGCACGGCAAGATGGCCGCACCCTAGTGAGGCTCTGCCCGGCTGAGCATATATCCGACCATTATCCGCCTGCAAAACCAGCATCTGAGTGCTGAAAACGGGTGCTCCGCACATTTCAACCCTCCTGCACACATTGGAGGCGGATTGGGCTGCTGGGGACCGCCGCATCAACCTAATATCGGGTGTGATCGGACCCGGCGGCGTCTCGACAAGATGGCGGCGGCCGCAAAGCTCTGACATCGACGCTCGCTTACTGCCGCCCGCCCCTTTCGGGGCCGGAGGTGACTGGCCCGCTGCTCACGGAGTTGAGGAGGTGTGTGGCACGATACCTGGCGCTTCCTGGCAGATTGGTCTTTGGGGCTGCGGTTGGCGTGGTGGAGTGTTGGGCCCCTGCTGATGAACGAGGGGCCGCGGCCGAGTGCTGCTGAGGGCGCGGCCTGACGAACCTGACTGGCCTGGCGTAAGACGAGGAGAAAACTGACGGAGGCGCTGGCTCGCCTGGCGCTGGCGCTGGCGGTGGTAAGTGGGGTGCGGCCCTGCTCGGGCCAGTAGCTGCGGAGGCGGGTGCGGGCCTGGGCGTGGGCCGCGGCCTGCGAGCTACTGCTGGGGGCCGGTGCGCGTTGGCGCCGAGGGCCGCTGCTGCTTGAGGCTTCACTGTACAGTGGCGCGGGACACATCGATGTAGGCCGCGCCTGAGTGATAATGTGCCCGTTGTAATCTGCCGACACGGGCTTGTCTCCTTTCTAGTGCCTGTATACACGTGGTGCCCCTACACGACCGTGCAGCTCCTGAAAAGCCACCGGCTGCCCACAAGCACCCTGCTGCACGAGGATACGAACTCTCCCTGCCTGGATCCATACTGTGCTTCTCCCCCCTTCACACGCTGGCACGGGGGGTGTGTTGAGGGGGCCAACGAGCTTTGCTACTGGATTTCTCACCATTTCAGTGTTAGGCGCCCTCCTAACGATATCCTGGGGTTGCGGGACCTGGGCCCTTGCCGGTTGAAGTGTCCTGGGGACTGCGCTACTTTTACTACCACCACTGGGACTGGGCGTGTCTTGGCCTTACTGAACATCTGGAGGAAGTACTGCCCTTAGTCGTGTGCCCTTGGTGTGCTGAGGATCCGTGGGCTGCAAAGACTGCTGTGGTTCTTTTCTTCTGCGCGGCTGTGCATTCTGCGGAGGGCATCGCAGTGGTCCTGCAACACGTGCTCTTTATTTCAGTGGGCCTCTGACTCTACCTTGGACTAGGGAGTGACCTCCTTCCTCTGGTTCATCTGCATGGTAGGGGGTGTGTGGTCATTTTAAACTTACGGGCCAGAGGGGGCCTCTGGCCCGATCACTGACAGCACCCTCACCAGACAGGTCTCTAAGCCTACATTTAGCACGACGGAGGTGCGTTGCCTGGTGTGCGACGAATCTACGCTCACGGTGTGCCCACTGATTGGATATCTGCTACACCCGATATAGCTTAGTCCCAGGTTTAAACTGTGTGCTGTTGTAGATGTGTGTTTGTGCATATCATAACTGCGGGTCGGGCCTGGCCTCTACTGCGGATACCATGAGGAGGACTGATAAATCCCAACCTCGCCTCACGTTTGAGGCGCGCAAATCCACAAAAGCTCCGCAGAAGGCGGCCTCGGAGGCTTCCGCCCAGAGTGATGCCCCCTCCACACTGGAGACGACGCTGTTGGCCATGCAGCGCAGTCTCCAATCCATTGAAGGCACGATGGCGGCAGTGAACCACCGGCTGGACCACATGTCGGCACAGCTAGAAAAGCAAAATCTCTGCATGGGGGAAGTCGAGCAGCGGGTATCCGCGACCGAGGATGGTCTGAGTGAGGTAGCTGGGAAAACGCTCAACATGGAAAAAGTCCTAGCGCTCATTCAGGCCAAGAATGAGGACTTAGAGGCGGGGTCCCGGCGCAACAACATTAGAGTCACGGGGCTGCCGGAGTCCACCAATGTAGGCAGGATGGAGACTTTCGTGGAGAACCTCATAAAGGACATTTTTGGCGCTGAAAACCTGTCTGCCATGTTTATCATCGAGCGTGCCCATCGATCCCTTGCGGCCAGGCCGGTGCTGGGCGCTCCCCCCCGTCCAATAATTGCAAGACTCTTAAATTATAGAGATCGAGACACCATTTTGCGCATGGCCAGGGACAAGGGCAATATTGTCCACCAGGGTAACTCCCTTGCATTTTTCCCCGACTTTACGGTCACTGTGCAGGCTGCTAGACGGGAGTTTGAAGCGGTGAAAAAGTTCTTGCAGTCGGAGGGGGTCCCCTATGCCATGTTGTACCCCGCACGTTTGCGGATTGGCCCTGATGGAGACTCTAAAATCTTCTCTAACCCTAAAGCGGCCATGGAGCATGCCAAACAATTGAAGCTGAGACGGCGTGAGTCAAGCGCTACACAGGATGATGAGGAGCAGTAGGAGGGGGGGTCGATCTCCTGCCCTATCACTATTTCACCCTGTTATACATGGACATGTTGCGCAATGTCGATATTCTGTTATCTGTCTGCTTTTTTTTTTTTTTACAGGTGGGACTTGGTGCACTCCACAGCGGCTGGGGGCCTTATTCTCCTGCTCTCCGCTAGGGCAGCTGTGGGTATTTCTGTAGGCACATGTAATAGACCTGCTCAGCCACCTCCTACTTGATAGGAGGCTAGTAGCACTCTGTTGCCCCCCAGATGGGAGAACCCCATAGGCATATTGCTAATTGTTGTTTTTGTTGGGGAAGGGTCAAAAAGAGAAGGGGTGGCTTTGGCAAGTTGGGGACGCTGAAGTGGGCGGGGGGATGGGGGGTGGAGGTTGGGGGGGGGAGGTGGGCACTATCTTTTTACAGTGACGTTGAAACCAACTTGCATCATGCAACTGCGAGCACACACTGTAGGTTCTATTGCACTTGTTTTTATCTTCACATGGCTCCGGCTAAATGAGTGGTAAAGTAAAGTTCTTAACCTGGAATGTACGGGGACTGAACACTCCAAAGAAAATTTGATCTGTATTGGCATATTTGGATAGGATGAATGTGCAAATTGCCTTTTTACAAGAGACACACCTCACTAAAGCCTCGGGGGAAAAAAAGTGGGTGCACGATGGGCGAGTGTCAGAATAGCATCCACTTATTCTACTTATTCAAGGGGGGTGTTGATCCTCGTTAAGAAAGGGGTCCCATTCACTGTCATTCGTGCAGAAACGGACGAGCACGGCGGAATGGCACTAGTGCATGGCCAGTTGGGTGGAAAGAGTGTGTTGTTGGTCAATGTATATGGACCGAATGTTGACGATCCGGCCTTCTTTGTGGACGTATGGCGCCGCATCTCGGGGTTTCCCCCGGTGGAGCTCCTCTGGGGCGGTGATTTTAATGTTTGTCTGGATGTGGCTATGGATCGATTGGGCAGTGGTACAGTGCGGCCCAAGCAGGCCTCAGAGGTGCTGTTAGGGCTATTGGATGTGGGAGGTCTGCATGATGTATGGCATGTGCAACATCCTGGAGAGCACCTTTATATCCTCTGTGCATGGGACGTGGTCACGCATAGATTACTGGCTTGTTACAGCGACTGCCTGCACATGGGTGGTGAAGGTCAGTCATATGGCTAGAACGCTCTCGGATCACTCCCCGGTGGTCCTTGAGCTACAGGTACCCACATGTGAGAGACCGCCCTTTGCATGGCGTCTGCAGCCGGCCTCCCTCACGGACCCTGTTATTAAACATGCCATTGGGGAGGCAATACATAACTATTTCAGGGAGAATGACGGTTCCGTTGAGAGTGCTGGTGTATTGTGGGAGGCCTTCAAGGTGACCATCAGGGGGGTTTGCATCGGTGCGCAAGCCGGGGTATTGAGGGACCTAAGACGCAGAATCCATAAATTAGCTGCTGAACTCTCTACGCTAGAGCGTGAGTATGAGAAGAACCCTTCTCCGATGACATTGTCAGCAATACGGGACCTCGTGACTGAGCATAATGATACAGTGGACCAAGAGTTGGTGCACAGATCCAGACAATGCACAGCTCGTTATTATGGGGAGAGGGGTAGACCAAGTCGCTCTCTGGCACAAAAATTAGTGGCTCCACGCAGTCAGGAGTGCATCACAGAGATCAATCAATCAATCAAGCATTTGTATAGCGCGCTACTCACCCGGAGGGTCTCAAGGCGCTTGGGGGGGTGATAAGGGGGTTGCGCATTACGCTACACCTGAGATTAGTGAGATAGTCCTTAGCTTTTATTCCAAACTCTATGCGAAACAGGCTGCGGCGCAGACGGCGGACATACATTCTTATCTGGATGACATCGCACTTGGGTGGCTGTCCCAGGGGCACAGGGAATATATTACGCAGCCATTTGATGTTGAGGATGTCAAACTTGCCATAATGTCTCTTCCCACATGCAAGGCTGCGGGCATTGACGGACTCCCCAGTGAGTTTTACAAGGCTTATGTGGACAATCTGGCCCCCAGGCTCTTGGAGGTTTACGCGGAGGCGTATGAAATGGGGTGTCTCCCACCCACTCTCAGAGAAGCACTCCTGGTGACTCTCCTGAAGCCCGACAAGGCTGCCAATCGGTGCGATTCCTACAGGCCCCTTTCGATCATCAATATCGACGCGAAGATCTTGGCAAAGATGATTGCCAATAGGCTTTCCTGACCAATCGGGATTTGTACCCGCCAGATCAACCACGCACAACCTGCGTACGGTGTTCGCCACCCTTCACTACTTTGACCCAGACTTTCAGGCAGTGGCAGTGCTGCTTGACGCAGCAAAAGCATTCGATTCCCTTCAGTGGGATTACATGTTTACTGTGCTGACTAGGATGGGCCTTCCCCAGTTCTTCCTTCAGTGGATCAGGGTGCTATACACGGAGCCTGTTGCTCAAGTGCGCATTAATGGCTGGGTGTCTTCGGCTTTTCCCATTGAAAGAGGTACGCGACAGGGGTGCCCCTTGTCGCCTATGTTATTTGCGTTGGTACTGGAGCCTCTTGCCTGTAAGTTACGCCAGCGGCATGCGGCGGCTGCATTGCGTTTTGGGCAGCGACCGCTCGTGGTCTCGCTGTACTCCGATGACATGCTACTGTATGTACGCGAGCCTGCTACTTTCCTACCAGAACTGCTTTGCGAGTATGTCAAATTTGAAAGATACTCCGGCCTAGGGATTAATTGGGCGAAATCGACAGTGTTTCCGTTGGCGGCTGGTACAGGACTCAGGACCCGGTGAAATACCTGGGGACATGGTTGCATAGAGATCCTGATCAGGTCATCTCAATGAACTATGGCCGAGTTATTGCACAGATCACTGACCAGGCGGAGTGGTGGGCGCGGTTGCCTCTTTCGCTTGCTGATCGGATTGCGGTGCTCAAAATGTCTATCTTGCCCAAACTTCTCTATCTGTTCGTGAATATCCCCATTCGGTTAAACACCTCGCTGTTTAAGACGCTCTAGTCGGCTTTGCTAACATTTGTTTGGGGTGGTAAGAAGCCCAGATGCAGTTGGGATGTTCTTGTGCAGCCATTTGATCGGGGGGGTTTTGAGGCCCCTGATATGCGACTATACTACCTGTGCGCGCAGGCCCAATTTGCGCACTATTGACACTTTCCACAGCGATTCCAACCCCACACAGCTATAGAGTCAGATGCAGTTCTCCCAATGCCACTCGTGGCGGCGACACTCTCGGTAGGTGGGGGAGGCCATAGAACCGAAATCAATCCTGTGCAGTGCACCGCATGGGCCTGGAGGGCTCCAGCAAAACAGGCACAGCTTCCCTACCTCTATGCCCCGACGCTGCCGCTGGCTGCGCACCCGGACATTTCGGCGGCACGCGAGCGGTCCGCACTGAGCGCGCTGAAAGCTGATGGGATTACACAGATGGGGGACCTGTACAAGCAGAGCCAGTTTCGCTCGCTGCAGGATGTACAGGGCGGTCGGACCACTGGCGTGATGTTGGGGTTCACCTATGTACGAGTGCGGCAGGTGTTAGAGCCATCTACCCTGACTTTCCAACTGAACCTAAAACACTGCTGGCACTGCAGGCGGTGCTGGCAGGGGAAGAGCGCAGGGACCTGATAACCAAGCTCTATGATGCGTCACTGCGGGAGAGGGAGCCAGGGGAACACCCCTCATATCTTAAATGGAATCCTGCGCTGGGGTCCACACTCTCGCTTGAACAATGGAAATTCTGCTGTGAGTTAACAGGTCGCCTCACGGCGAATTGTAATCTTCGCATAATCCACTTTAAGTATTTGCACCAGTTATACTATACCCCACTACAGCTGCGGAGGTTTGGTTTGCGTGATAATGCCTGCAGCATGAGATGTGAACAGGCTGATGCTGATTTTCTACATCTGGCGTGGCTGTGTGCAGGGATACTTGCATTTTGGTCTAGGGTGGTGGGCCTCCTTACAGATGTTGTGATGGAACCTGTGCGATGTGCTCCGGAGGTCTGCCTGTTGGGCAGTGTGAAGAGTCTTAAGCCTTGCAACCGGCGACTTGTCGCTGTCTCGACTCTGCTAGCTAAAAGGGCGGTGGCGCAGTGCTGGTGGGCAAAAACCACTCCTACTGTTAAAAAATGGATTCGTGACTTAATATATTGCAGAGATCAGCTCAATACCTATGCGGAAGAGCTTCCCGAGGCCTCGCGGCTTAAAGATTTTTGTGCCCCACTCACTGCATATTTGCTGAGCCAACCTGACTTGTAAATGTTTTATATTTATGTGCTGCTTTGTGCCTTGGCAGTGCTTGCCGGAATTGGGACTTCATATATGTTGTACCACTCATGTGTGTTCGTGAAGCCTAGGATTCAACCACTGAATAATGTAATGTCATCTACTGTGCCGGGAGGGGTGGGGGAGAAGGGATGCTTCTCTGCGGGATTTGTTCTGAGTTTTGTATTTTTATTGTGGAGTTGCCACGGTCCACACATCAAAAAGAAAACATGCTTGCAACATTAAGTGTTATGATGATATTGTTGGTCCCAGATTTGGGTTTCTATGTATTGTTGCTGCAAGTTACCCAATAAATAAATAAAAAAATAAAAATAAAAAAAAGTGGCGGCAGGGGATACTTTGGTTGGGGAATTGTGCTGAGGGTTTGATTTGGCCAGGATTTAATTGGCAGGCATAGAATTGCGTGTTTCTCATGTGTTTATCCAGGGTGGATTATAGGGAGGGGGTGTTTAGTATGTTCCTTTGTGAAATATGTTGTTTTTTATAGCATTCGCCTGGTCTCAGTGACTTCCCTCTTGCCCTGCCCATGCCCCTGCACTGCTGGGCAGTTCTGGCTCTACCAGCCCCCGCCTTTTTGGGAACCTGGACTGTTCCCACGAGGCACAGGGTCAGGCTGATTTGCATATGGCCATGTCTGAACTGGGGTGGCGGAGTGAGCTAAAGAATCATGATGGATTAAACCCAGATCAGTTGACTGGGGGTGAGTGTTTGCAATGTTCAACACTCCGTCCATCATCCCCTTTGGTTTTGCTATGTTCGCGCTAAGTTGGCAGGGTATGCCCAGACGTGGGTCCCTTGCTCACTTTGCCACTGGATTCAAGATAGCCTGGCTGATGACGGCTGTAAGCCAGAAACCGGTCCCAGGATGCTTGTTTCCGGTCCAGGGAAGACATGGCTTGGCAATTCGGGCTGGACTGTTCCCATGAGGCACAGGGTCAGACTGATTTGCATATGGCCATGTCTGAACTGGGGTGGCGGAGTGAGCTAAAGAATGATGATGGATTAAACCCAGATCAGTTGGCTGGGGGTGAGTGTTTGCAATGTTCAACACTCCATCCATCATCCCCTTTGGTTTTGCTATGTTCGCCCTAAGTTGGCAGGGTATGCCCAGACGTGGGTCCCTTGCTCACTTTGCCACTGGATTCAAGATAGCCTGGCTGATGACGGCTGTAAGCCAGAAACCGGTCCCAGGATGCTTGTTTCCGGTCCAGGGAAGACATGGCTTGGCAGTTCGGGCTGGACTGTTCCCATGAGGCACAGGGTCAGACTGATTTGCATATGGCTATGTCTGAACTGGGGTGGCGGAGTGAGCTAAAGAATGATGATGGATTAAACCCAGATCAGTTGACTGGGGGTGAGTGTTTGCAACGTTCAACACTCCGTCCATCATCCCCTTTGGTTTTGCTATTTTTGGGAACCTTGGTCTACTTATCACCTATGGCAACAATACAATGACAGAATGCTATCGTATAATGGCATTGAATGTTCAGGGCCTTAATGGGTACACGAAGCAACATATGGGTGTTAACCTTCCTGAAACATAATAGGGTTGCTATTGCCTGCATTCAAGAGACCCATCTTAAAGAGGTGGAAATTTCATAAGCTTGCCAAAAAGTGGAGCGGTCCTCTGTCACCTTCTGTGCTTATGCCAGGGGAGTGTCTCTATGGATTGCTTCGGGCCATAAATTCCAAATCTGCACTTGTATTTGAGTATGTGTAGACAGGCTCAGAAGAAAAATCTCTGACCACTGCAGAAACTAAACAATTTCAGATGCCTTTAACTGTATCCCTTCGTAGTAAAAATAAGTATTGGGAAAAGCAGTAGGTCTGGCTTTTTATATCTAAAACTGCTTCTTTATTGATTGATGAGGGTTTGTGTGTATGGTTGTGCGGATGAGTGTGAGAATGGATCGATGAGTGGAAGAGTGTATGCATGTATTGATAATTGAGTGAGTGACTAAACATCACAGTCTGAAATAGAAAGCCGCCTCCTAGCCTTTGGCCAACAGCACCCTGACTTGTCCATACATAGGCTAACTCATAATCTTGCAATGCATCCATGTACTCTCATTCATCACTCTTTCCTCCATCCGTGCATTCACTTGGACATTCATTAATCGTTGCACTTATCTATTTTATCCATCCAACCAGCTATATATTCACTTACACATTCATCTACGTATGCACGCACCCATGCTTGCATTAATGCATTCATGCCCACAATCATTCACCCATCGATTATTCCCTGCACTGGATCACCCACTAATTGATTAATCTCTGCACTCCATCTCTCACTTATTCATTTATTTATACACTCAACTAATTTTCACATTGTTACTCACCAGTCTTCACAACCACGCATACACAATCTACAACCAAGTAATGAATTAATACTGGTTTTAAAAAAACAGAACCACTGACTGTGCCAATGCTGCACTTTGTCTTCATTTATTTTCCTCAATCTTCGTACATTACACTGGTTCCTCTTTTTACCTTTTCACTCACTCTTTTTCTGTATCTGCATCCTCACTGCCTGATTTTCTGTAGGCTGATTGTCTCGCTCCTTACACCATACACCTCTTTTATGCATTCCCTTCCATGCTTGTTCTCGTAAACTATCATGTCATTACTTTATTGTTTCTCCTTCCTGCTCTTCAACCCCCAACACATTTGATTCCTCCTCTCCCGCTCTCCTTCTCAATTTGTATTGGATTGTTATGTGGAAGAGGTGTGGCGCAGAGGGCAGGGTGCCTGACTCCGGACCACGGGGTTCACGGTTCGATCCCCAGTGCCGGCGGCAGGTTAGCCCAGCACCATGTGACTCTGGGCAATAGCTCGCTTAATCTTCCCGAGGGCCCCCAGCGCGGGGACACCTCTCCGGAGGTAGCTGTGCGCTTTGAAAATGCTGGTATTTCATTTCATTTAATTTCATTTAATTTCATAGCTCCTTTCCTAATGTTTTACTGCATACTCTTGCCTATCTGTCTCTCTGTTCTGCACAAGTGTCCGAAACTCTTCTTTTTTCCTTGTCGAATTAATTTCTCAGCATTATTGTCTTTCCCTGCTGTCTCTGGCTTTCATCCCATGGTTATACTCTGTTTATGAGCAGGCTGGTGCTTCTCTCTTCTCACTCGTCTCAGCTGGGTTGCCCGGGTCACGGTCAGCACCTGATGCTGCAGTGTCTCCAGTCGTGATGTGCTCATCACAGTGGCCTGGTTCTCTCACTCCGCTTCCTTGGGCATGCAGCCACTACTTCCATCCTGACTGAGGCTTCAGCTGCTGTGCTCCGTCCTCTCTAATAAAATCAAACACACGTCCCCTCGGGGAAGTGTAAGCCTCAACTTCCTTGGCAAATTAAATCTAGTACTTTATGTAGAGAGTACAATCAAATGTATTTACTGTATAAACATCTCCTAAGTACACAGACACGTTGTATAATGAACCAAAGGTGCTCCAAAGAAAACGGCACAGTGCAAGTGAAATGAGTGAGCTTAAAGTGCACTGGTGATATACAAAGCATATACAAAATACTAGGGCTGATATAGAAATGGACTCAATAAAGAGCTTGTTTAGAGCCAGTGATACACAAAATCATAGTTCCAAAGAGTCCACTAGTATACTTGTCAACGTTTCGATCCTAATAAAATGAATTGGAAGGGTCATCATCAGGAGCAACAACGAGGTAGTAAACTATAGAAAGAGAATGATTATACTTATTTAGCATTGCTCATAATCCAATGTGTCTAAATCGTATGGTTAAGAAAAAAAGGAAAAAGGTTTATAACATACCTATAGCAAACGATAATTGCAGATAGTAGTTTACTCACAAACTGGATTCTTTGTAATTGCTTCTAGAAAACAATAGGAATGGCTTACAATGTCAAATAAATTTATTTAGAGTTTTTAAAACATACTGTTATCATTTAAATATTGTTAGACCCGTGGGCACATATATTGTTAATGGACATCTAAAAGGTCCAAAAAGAAGTAACTTTGATCGCCATTATCAATCATTAATAGAGGGAAAGACCGGGATCTTTAAAAATTGCTTCTACCCCCTGGACAAAACTCCTATGCAGAAAAAAAGGGGGGAACATTACAAAACAGCCATCAGGTATGCATGAAAGTAGCAAGCAGGCATGTATCCCTGTCATGAGATCGATAAATGGACCACTTATAAATAACTATAACACAGGTAGGTGACCTGCTGAAACAGCATGATTTAACAAATATGTGAAGAGACAATAGAAGCTGAGGCCCAATTGTTATTTGAAATTCACAAGGAAGAATGGATTTCAATATTCCTGGTGTAAGATGTAAAGCACAGTCGAAGGATCAGTGACGGGGTACTCTCAAACATCTGAAGAAGAAATGTACAAAATCAAAACTATGGATCACATTACGTGATAGCAGTGGAAAAAATAGGGATGAAAAGTTGCAGAATTCTGCCATGCAGTGGTTTTGAAAGGGTACTCACATGGAGATACAGGGACGCTAGATTCTCTCAAAAGCTGTTGTACCACGCATGCGCCAGTGTTCTATATGTAGACAAGCTGGCTCGGTGCGTTCACGCTGCAGGATACAAAAAATGCCTAAATTGAGGCCCTTAAATTGGCAAAAGGTGCCAGATTGCTGCTTACAAAGAAAAGGAAGTGAAAAAGTCTTCTTTAATTTACGAGTATATTGCAAAGAAGTCGTAGTTCAAGAAATTATACAGAACTACCATAGACATAGAAAGAATCCAGCTGAATGATTTGCTACTGCACAACTTACAAATAAAGGCACAATAAAAGGAATAAAAAAAAATGTGAAAAAATTATACAAAATAGCCCTTGCTCTCTTTGGAAAAGAAATGTGTGAATCATGTGGATCAAAATGAATCCTGCCTCTCCTAATTCTCCTTGACCTATCATCAGCTTTTGACACGGTTAAACACGACAACCTCCTTGACCTTTTGTAACAGAGAATGGGACTATCGGGGTCTATCCTTAATTGGTTCACTTCCTTCCTCCACAACAGATCCCAAAGAATCAAGGTTAACCATTCCCTTTCCACTTCCTACCCTGTCACACTGGGGGTTCCGCAGGGATCAACGCTCTCAGCCACCCTCTTTAACCTGTTCATGGAGCCACTAACGGAAATCCTGAAGCTATCCAACATTCACTATCACATGTACGCTGATGACACCCAATTGTACTTGAAAATCTCTTCCCCTGAAGATATACAGGTTTTTAACTCTACTCTCCAAAAAGCTCAAAACTGGCTTACATGCAACCACTTCAAACTAAATGCTCAAAAAACGGAATTCCCCTCACTTGCCCCACCCAAACAGTCCTCTGATATCGGAGTATGGATGAAGCAACTAACATCCCTTAACTGCCTTCCACACATTATAGATTCCACAAGATCGCTTGGAATAACCCTTAACAAGAACCTGAACATGCAGGAGCACATCAGTTCTGTCACTAAAGGAGCCAACTTCCAAATGAACATCCTAAGGAAAATTAAACCCTTCCTCCCCTTCGACGACTTCAAATCAGTGGTTCAAGCCCTAGTGATTTCCAGGTTGGACTATGGAAGCTCAACCCTCTGTGACCTACCTAGATCAACACTGGCCCCTTTAAGGGCCTCTTTTAACTCTGCTGCAAGGCCCATCACAGGATCTAAAAAATACAATCACATCACTCCTGATATACTGGCTCTAATTTGGCTCCCATTTGAAGCAAGGATTGAGTTAAAAATCGCAAGCATGACCCATAAAGCCCTACATCTTAACACCCCGCTGTACCTAGTACAAAAACTGGAGCTTTCTGGTGGCTGTAGATCTTCTAGAAGTTTGAGCACTTTATTGCAAAAACCACAGAAATTCAGTAAAAAGAAAACTTACAATCAAGCTTTCTCAGGTATTACCCAGAGAATCTGAAACTCCCTGCCCCCTGAAATCAGACTGAACCCCTCGCCTGCATCATTTAAAAAGGAAGTAAAAGTGCTACTAATGAACAAGTTCTTGCTCTTAGGCTCTTGCACCTTAGTAACCCTACATATTGGCCCACATTTGCGATACCCATGTATAGTTCTGGACTCCTATGATCTTGTTTATTTTGTGGCGACTTGGTCCCATTGGTGGCCTCCTGCCTCTTTTTGCGACCCACCACATCTTGTTTAACTTGAATTTTGTTGTTTGTTTCTTCCTTCCTGACATCTTGTAAAGCGCTCTGATACCCTCTTGTTCACGCTACATAAAACATTATAAATAATAAGAGATTATTTATGAGGTGACCCACCCAAGACACAGTCTACCATCCAAAAACATAATCAAGTTATGAAAAAATTCTAAAAAAATCATCATTCAAAATAACTTTTGCTGTCTCAAAAGCCCTAGCTGTCTAATGTACAATCAAAGACTGATCAACAAATCATTCAATGAAAGCAGCTTGTCTCCAGGCTTATACTATATTCAGTCCGTGTTCAATTGAGTCCAACTTGTCAATCCATTGAAGTTCTTTGCGTAGCATTAAGTTGAATTGGTCACCCCCTCTTAGACCAGCGTATATCCTCAACTGTACTTTGTAGAACCTGGAAATACTCCTCCAGCGGTGCTCCTGTTACTGCACATTTCAGGTGACTTCAATGTTGCAGAATCCAACTCTTAACTTTATGTGTTGTTTGACCTATATATCAGGTTGACGGACACCAAATTGCATATATGACATCTTGAGAGTTACAATTAGCAAATGCATTCAAGTTTAATTTAACACCATGATGAGAAAAAACATTAGAGTTGGATGCAATATTTACATGCTGATTGACCACATTTGGTGTGACCTATAAGAGACCCTAAATGCCATTGCGAATTTAAGGTAGATTTTTGGGGATTATGTAAGGCGGCTCTCATCAATAAATCTTTCAAATTGGAACCTCTTTTGAATGAAAATAGAGGGACTGCCTTGTTGTACAGGTGATCTTTAACAAAATTCCAGTGACGCAAAATAATTCTTTTAACCTCATTGCTTGGTGCTATTGATGTAGTCACATATATAATGCGATCAGGATTGTCATAGCGTTTGTGAGGTTCAGGTAATTCTTCTCTGGGATTGTACCATGCTCTCTACCTTGCTTGCTTCACATGTTTCTTGGGATAACCTCTCTATTAGTGTATCAGAGTAAATTTTGACACTAACTCTATCCCCTTTTTAGATCTATCGTTGAAAGCAGACGATGATAAGCTATCCATGTCACTTTACAGAAAACCTACTGAACGCAACTTATTGTTACAATACAACAGTCATCACCCTAGAAGCCTAAAAGACATTATACCTTCCGGCAAAAAGCGCTGATTATAACTCCAATGCACTATAGCTACCTAGTTTTCCAAGTGGTTAAAGGCAGGCACGGGAAGAAGGGACCCTGCATTATGAAGGCAGTAACAGCCCTGCAGCCTTACTGATCTTATCTGCAATTACCCTCCTATACGCTTTGAAACTCTATTGCACGGATGTGCTGGCAAATTTTTTAAAATCATTAAAATGTCATTGTTCATAAAAAGCAGAAATGGGTATGGAAATTGAGGTAGAGTTTTAAAATATGAAATAAATCACATTTTAGCACACATAAGGTAAACTAAGTGACATTCTAAAGGAGGAGTAGGCATTCTTTGTGTCACTGAAAGAGTAGGGAGGTATTTTGGTCAAGACAATCATGATGTGCTTGATTTTGGGAGAGGGGGGGCAAAGTGTGACTAGCTAGTTCACTATATCACGCTGGAAATCGCATTGAATCTGTGCGTGGTGCCAATCTTTGAAACCAACCAGGCATGATTTAGCATGGGGAAGGGGGAAGATAAAACATTCCTCAAATTAATTGAACAGGGTATGTGGTTTTTGGGAGGGAGAAAGAGTAAACATATTTCATGCAGATTGCTCTTTTACGAATCTTTAAAGCTATAGGAGAAACATTATAGGCATGCGCTATTAAAGGGCAATCATTGATGTTGAGTGCTCGCTAGAAGTGAAGTTATCAAGCATGGAACCAAAATTATTGATGAAGATGGGTATCGAGGTACCATTATCATATGTTTTTCACAGACGTCATTTGTATTCACAAAAAACTCTCCAGAGGTAGGCAATGGCACAAGTACTGCGCCAATGACACTTGGAACTACAGAGCACCTCAGATGCTACTCCGGCCCCATACGTGCTCCTGAAATCATCTCCTCTGTGATGCCCTCTTCAACCTCATTGCTGGCTCTCATATTGACTCATTCATTTACTCAGTGTTGGGAAAAATAGTCCTCTTGATGATAATGGATGTGCACCCCTGCCCTGATTGCCCAGCTCTACTGATGTCTGGATCCCTAATGCTGATTTTTGCTGTCATAGGCAAACATGTCTCATGCGTTTGTGCCATGACATAGGTCTGTCTCATGACTGTGGTCTTGTTGGACCGGGAGGGGCACCCAAAGCACTGCCTTCACCAAGAGTTAAGCAGTGTTAGATTTGGGGGTCTCTAGTTGGCAGAGGTAGGTACCTTTGACCAAATAGGGACCCTTGCGTCTAGTCAGGGTAAGGGGGTACACTCCTAAAATAAACCCTGCTCATCCCCTTGGTAGCTTGGCACGAGCAGGCAGGCTTATCTCAGAGGCAGTGTGTAAAGCATTTGTGAACACATACAGTAATCAAGTGACAACACTACAGATGGACACCACACCAGTTGTATATTAAAAATAAGTATCTTTTATATAGATTTAACACAAGACCACAAACGACAAAAATCCACAATGCTGTACTTCAAAAATGGTAGAATTAGCTCAGTTCTCTTTAGATGGTAAATGCGACACTTTGAGTACAATGTACCTTTGGATGCGTAACGCTATACAACGAAAGTGTTGCAGGGAAGGTGATGCGTCGGTTCCTTACACGCAAGAACGGTGATGCGTCGGGTCCCTACTGATGGGTAGGGGATGCGTCGGTTCTTCTCGGCGTGGGGAGGTGATGCGTCGGTTTCTTACAGCGCTTCCGTGGCGATGCGACCAGCAACGCCGTGATGCGATGAAGATCCGGTGCAATGAAACAAAGATGGCGTCTTCTTCTTGATGCGACACGATGCGTGCACGCCCGGCGGCCGTGCGGTGACTCAACGATTCTTCCTAGCCGCGACAGGCCCTGCGACACGCTTCCCGGTGATGCGGCGGCGTCTGATGCGACGTCGGTCCTCTTCTCCGGCGATGCGTGGCGCTTCGGCAACGATGCGACAGCCGTGCGGCGACTCAACGATTCTTCTGAGCCGCGACAGGCCCTGCGACACGCTTCCCGGTGATGCGGCGGCGTCTGATGCGACGTCGATCCTTTTCTTCGGCGATGCGAGGCGCTTCGGCGCTTCTTCTTCGTGAGTCGCGCTTCCAGCCCCTTGCGACACGCGGTCCCTCAGAAAGTCCAGCACAGCAGCAGGCACTTTACAGAAAGACTCTTGGGGAGCTGGTTGGTGAAGTCTGTTGTCCCTGAGACTTCAGCAGGAGGCAAGCTCTTCTCTCAAGCCCTTGGAGAACTTTTACAAGTTGATGAAAGTACACACAAAGTTCCTTTCTCCTTTCTTTGGCAGTCAGGCAACCACTGCAGGCCAATCCCCCAAACAGCACTCAGCTTAGGGATAGTCTCTTCCTCAGTTTCTCTGGTTCCTCTCCTCAGCAAAGGTTTCTTCTTGTTTCCCAAAGTGATCTGATCTTCTGGGGTTTGGTTCCCCTCTTTTATACACATATTCTCTTGTTCTCTGAAGGCAGAGAGGCCTTTGCCTAGTCCAAACCAGTTCTGGTCAGTCCTGGAGCACTTTGTTGACAAGACTCCTTCTTTCCTTTCACAGTGTAGGCCAGGGACATCAGACACACCACAGGAGGTGGAGCCAGCATTGTGGAGGGAAGGCACAGCCCTATTCAGGTCCCAGGTGCAACTCCTCCCACCCATATCCATGTAGATCTCTCTATTCAGCCCTGTGCTGACTCACCCTGTCTCCTGGAGTCCCCCAGCCCCTGTCACTCACAAACCCAGACAAGGAATACACAACCTAGCAGAGGCAGGCTTGGATAGTTAGGCAAGAAAATACCTACTTTCTAAAAGTGGTATTTTCAAACACAGAATGTTAAAACCAACTTCACTAAAAGATGTATTTTATCATTCTGAGTTCAGGCATACTAAATTCGTTTTTCTACCATGTTCCCTGGGTCAGTTAGGATTATAAGATGTAATAATCAAACTGCCCATTCTGGCCTATGGGGAACAGGTAGCCTTGCAATAGTGAAAACGAAAATGGCTGTAATTCACTATTAGGACATGCCACACACACACCAGGGCATGTCCTACCTTATACTTACAATGCACCCTGCCCTTGGGCCTACCATAGGGGTGTCTGATATGAAGAAAAGGGAAGGTTTAGGGACTGGCAAGTGGGTGCACTTGCCCAGTCAACATGGCAGTACCAGACTGCCCACAGGCTGTGCAATGGCAGACCTGAGACACACTTTTAAAGGCTGCTTCTGTGGGTGGCACAACCAGTGCTGCAAGCCCAACAGCAGCATTTGGTTTACAAGCCCTGGGCACACTCAGTGCACTGTACTAGGGTCTGACAAGTAAACCAAACCAACCAATCATGGAATCACTAATCCATATACCAATTTACCATAGGGAGCACTTGCACTGTGGCACTGAATAGCAGTGGCACAGTGCCCAAAGCATCTATAACCAGCAAAAACACATGAGGCAACAGCAAAAACTGGAAGGGAGACCCACGCCAACAGTGCCAGGTATAACAAGCAGCATGAGCATGGTGGTGGCAGTGCACCGTGTAGTGATCAGTTGGAGTGAACAGGTCACTGGAATGAGGCCTACAGACTCACTCACGTTTTAAAGTTCTACTGTTGTGTGCTTCGCTTGCCTCTTGGCCTACATCGGTTGGAGGTGAAGTGCTGCACATCATAGGAGTGGTGACTGCGCTGAATGATGTGTGCCTGGGAAAAGCGCAATACATGGATAGGGCAGTGCTGTGCAGTGCATGCATGGAGAGCACATGCACTGGGTGTATGTGTACCTGCAACGAGTACAGTCCATGAAGAATGTAGTGTTGTGCGGCTTGCGCATAATGAATGTCTTTCCTGGATGTATGTAGGCCTGTGAGTGGCACAATACTGAGTGCAGAATGCAGTGCACACATAATGAATGTGTGTGCTGAGTGTAGCTGTGCCTGTGGTGGAACAATACATGGAGGTAACCATGCTGGACAATGTGTGTGCTGTGTACATGCACTGGGTGTATCTGTGACCTTCGATGGTGCAATACATGGAGGACCCTAGGTTCAATTTTGGGAGACCCAGGCCAGCTTGGTGAAGACATGAGGCGGTAGACTTAAAGACTTTAAAGAACTATAGACCCATCTCTCAGCTCCCCTTTCTAGCCAAGATGCTGGAACAGCACGTATTAAAGATACTCTCGAAGTATTTGGAGGACCACCAACTACTCCAAGCTAGACAGGCGGGCTTCAGAGCTCATCATAGTACCGAGCTAGTGATGTTGGCTGTTCTGGACGAGCTCAGAGTTATGGCTGACGTTAAACAGCCGAGTGCCCTGATTTTATTAGATCTGTCAGCGGCATTCGATACGGTCAGCCATAACACACTGTTGAACCGTCTCACCAATCTGGGTATCAGCGGGCAAGCATACAAATGGCTAAAGTCATTTCTGTCTGACCGTACTCAGAGAGTTCAGCTGGGTGAGCAGATATCGGATCTGGGCCCCTTGGCATGTGGGGTACCTCAGGGCTCTGCACTATCTCCACTTCTTTTTAATATCTATCTGCAACCCCTTGTGGAGACTCTGACTCACATGGACTGTCAGGTCTTTAATTACGCCGATGATACTCAACTTCTCATCCGGCTTAACAACTCTTGCCAGGCCCAGGAGTCGGCCAAGAAGTTGCTCAGGTTCACTGTGAACTGGATGACGGCCAACTCATTGAAAATAAATCCGGATAAGACTGAATTGCTCGTCATTCCAACAAGTAATAGCCCCTGGTGTGATCTTTTGGCCTCCGGAACTAGGTGTAGTCCCGGTACCAGCCCCGGTTGTAAAAAACCTGGGCCTGAAAATAGACTCTGAACTATCTATGTCTTGCCAGGTCACCACGGTAGTAGGAAGCTGTACTGGCTTACTCAGGCAGCTACGGAAACTTGCTCCTCTCTTGTCAACAGTTTCATTACAGTCAATTGTCTCTGCCACTGTCATCTCCAGGCTGGATTATGGGAATGCCCTTTACATTGGCCTCCCCCAGAAGCTTATTGGGAGATTGCAGGTGGTGCAGAATGATGCGGCCAGGCTTATTTTTAGACTTCCTAGAAAAACACGCGCTACCCCTCTGTTGCATAAACTTCATTGGCTCCCTATTAAACAGCGAGCACATTTCAAGGGTCTATGTATTGCTCATAAGGCAATCTATGGTCAGGCACCCAAGTTTATAAAAGATCGCTTGGAGAAATATGTTCCTGGCCGGACTCTGCGATCTTCTGAGGCTTGCAGGTTAGTTTCCCCCAGGTACATCTCTAAATCCAAAGGGGGTAGAGCGTTCTCTGTTTTTCTCCCGCAGATCTGGAATGATCTGCCAGAGTACCTTCGCAGGTAACCGGCTCTGCTCATCTTTAGGAAGCGTTTAAAGACTTTCCTATTTAGAGAGGCATTAACGACCGCGTAATCTTCTGTCTCCGCCGCTGCTATCTTATTTCTGCCCTAGTGACTTGCTCACTTTTCTCTAGAAGCGCTTAGAGACCTGAAGGTGATTTTGCGCTATATAAAAGTCATATAACATAACATAACATAGAGAAATCTCCACAGACAGATGTGTATTGCTGCATTCCTGTGAGCTGTGTAGGACACACTGTGGAAGGGAGACGGAGGTTCCTCCTGTACACTTTAAAGGGTGCTCTTTGATTCAGTGAGATATCACAAGGAAGGGGCCTGGGCATATCTCAGAAAGGAGATGGGGCTGATAAGGGAATCATAAAGAGTAGGACTCGGGAGCCTGGGATTAACCTTTTGAAGTACGTATCACTGTGGCTAATATCCAGGTGTAAACTCAAATGACTCCCATGGCATCTGCTGTGGGACCATCAGCTTCTGTGTCTGTCCTGCTGTGACAGACAGCTTTTCAAGAGGGAGAGGAGAAGTATGTACTTCAAAAGAAGCAGAACCCCAACAATAAACCCAGACCGTAGATTACATTTGGTGTCTTGAAAGTGACTATAAGATAGGGAGTTTGAGAAAGATTGTCATCTGCTAAGAAGTCAGACCGGCTATGTGAGGAGGGGAAGCTCTGCAAGACTTCTCCCTGTGATCAGGACAGGTGGCCAGGGCCTTCTAGTTTCCCTGCTGGGTGAGGGGACATCCTGAGTTCTGTTTGCCAAGATCAGTGTGCTCTGAGGAAGGGGAGACCGTTGGAGGGAGCAAGGTCCAGTCGGGAGCCCTGTCGAGTGGATTCTCAGTACAAGGTGTGAGGGAATGGCTGCTGCACCAATTGGATCGTTGTCCATGTGCAGAACTGAGTCGATGACCCTTGTATGCCAGGGGAAGAACGGCGTGAAGATACCTGTGGAAAACATTGCAGTGCGGTAAAGGCCGAAGCCGGCATGACACCTTTGTAATGACCCAGTGTGCCAGGTGGGGCCACCATGGAAAAGACTGCCTTGTGGAGAAGAGACGCAGCCTGTGCTACACTGTTGCTGTGACCCTGTATGCCAGTAGGGGCCGTCGTGGTAAAGACTACTGTGTTGTAAGAGCCGAAACCTTGTGTGACAGCTGTGCGACAAACCTGTATGTCAGGAGGGACAGCTGGGAGTTCTTGTGCTGTGTTGATCCGGCAGGAGCCCATACTCTGTGAGCAGTGGTGACCCATAGGTCACCGGGAGCAACGAGGACTGTGACTGACCAGACCCCAAAGAATGAGTGAGGATGCCGTGGAACCATTACAGCCCCAACTCAGGATCGAAGACATGAGAATCGGATCATGAGCATCAGAGTTACGCCCACCCCCAATCGAGAGTGTGGAAACCTACCCCACAGGAGGAGTCTAAGTAAACCTCCAATCACTGCCAGAGTGTGACTATGAGGGAGAGAGAACCTGAGTCTGCCGAGTGCAGCCGCTGTGTCTCCATGCCACAGACTCACCTGATCGAGACCAGAGAGAGACTAAGAGCTATTTACTGGTGTCCAGGAATGGATTTAACAGTCGAGAGAGCAGTCAGGGAGTATACTGAGTGCAAAGTGGCAGACAAAAACCTGAAGATCAGGATGCCGTCTATTATCTGCAGGGAAATACCTAAGGATGTGTGGGACGAAGTTGCTTTAGACATAATGAGGCCTATAAGTTGTCGATCCACTGTCAGATACTTTTTAGTATTAATTGACACTCTCTCTAGGTGGCCAGAGGTTATGATTACTGTAGAAATTACTACAATGTCAGTATTGAAGTTTTTGAAAGAAATGTTTTCTCTGGAAGGCAATCCTAAGCAAATCTTGACGGATAATGGAGTGCAATTTACTTTTAAAGCTATAAAATAATTTTTGGAGGCAAGAGGGATTAGGCGCAAGAAATGTGCCTTGTACCATCCTCAGTCTAATGGCATGGTTTAAAGATTGAACAGAACTTTGAAGAAAACCATTCAGATTGCAAAACTCAAGGGGGTGGATTGGATGGACATGGTGAGGTGCAGGGTGGAGGCGTATAGGTATGCACCACAGGGCTAAGTCCATTTGAACAATTTAGGAAACTCAATCCTCACAAGGTGTGTCCGACATGGATGAGTGTTTCTCACAAGTCTCACTCTCAGATGACTGAATTATTGAAGGAGAGTAGAGTGAGGGAAGCTCGCATTCAAGGAGACAGAAAAGCAAAGTATGATCTTCGCAAAGCGGTCAAACAAATGGATGTTGAGGTGGGAGATGTTGTAAGGGTGAAACTGCCAAGGTGCGCAGGTAGTTCTTTTTCACACTTTAACAAATCTCACAAAGTAGTCAAGGTCTTCAAAGGGGCAATAAAAGAAGATGATGGGAGGGTCTGGAACCTCAATTGGGTGGTGGCGGTGTCTAAAAATAAATCTGTAATTCAGTTTGTATTTAGGCCATGCTTTCTGTGCTGTCATTTGGTGCTTTTGTTTTTTTGTTGTTCTCTGTTTACAGAACATTGCTTTTATAATAATTGTATGTTATTTTTATGGTTCTTTTGGGGGGTTTTCTAAGTCAGTTTTGTATTTATGTTGTTGGGGTTAGGGAGGGGGTGTGTTGTATCTACATTTTGATCTTCCCTAGTGGTAAGTTCCTTCTCCCCCCCCCCTGTTCTGTGAATGCTGTTCTCCAATTGTAAAATGGAATGCTTGAGGTTTGATTTTGAGTGGTTGGAGCAGTTGGGATGAACTGGAGTTCTGAACTGCTTATTCCTGTGGCTGGAACTTCTTATATGAAATGAACTACTTGATGTTTCAACCTTATACAATGTCTGCTGTTCCTGACTTTCGTGTGCTTAAGTGGATTCCTCACATACTGGGATGTGCTGTCTTCTCACAACTTTTATTTTCAGTTGTTTTGTCAAAGAAAATAATTTGTCCGAGGTTGTGGGATCAAGTTGAGGCCTTCATTTGTTTGGAGCTGGGATCAAGTCACTCCATTTCCCACTGTATGTCTTAGATATTGAATCTGTAAGACTGCCAAGATTATATTTAGCAGGATTTACTGCTTGTCGCAGTGTAGAAAGGACTGTCACGAAATGATACAGATGTTCATACCTATTGGTACTATAAATCACATTGTCATAAGTAGTTTGCCACTGAAGATTGATGTGGGTCTAGAATACAATCTATAAGCCATTGGAATGTTGCAGATGCTTCATGTAATACAAAGATCAACACCTGGAATTGGAATAGCCCAACAGGGATTGAGAAAGCTGTCTTATGTTTGTTGAATTCTCTAAGGAGAACCTGCAAAAGCGTTCACTTAGATCAAGGGTAAAGATATACTTAACAGTTTCACACCTCTCAGTGAGGTCATCAATTTGCGGCATATGGTATGCATCAAATAAAGAAATGGCATTAACCTGTCCGAAATTGAGGTAGACATGGATGGATTTAGTTTAGGTTCAAGTACCTTGTTCCCTCACCATACTCAAGCCATCCAATATACTTTTTTTATCTCCTCATAAGTGATGGTGCCATCAGGATGGGCAGAGTTACAAGCAACCTGGGTACTCACCTTCTAAGAATGCCCCCCTATAGTGCCCCCCTTGTTCAGTAGGCTAGGCAGCGTTCCGGGCTATTCTTTCAAACACAGTAAAAAAAACAGTTAGACTATATTTTTGTAGCACAGTGGTGAGTAAATTGGGATGCACTTGGTGGCTGCAATGACTTCTCTAAGTTGTGCCATTTCGATCTGATTTTCTTTTCTTGAGCTTTCAGTTGTCTATCTCCGTACAGTTATAAAACTTGCTATAAGTTTTCTCGGTCCTCCTGGGTCTGTTGCTGTGACAATTGTATTTCTTGAGTATGGTGTCACCCTTTGAGTTTCTGAAAAAGGGCCTCCATGGCACTGTTTTTTGATTAAATACCATTTTTGACATATTTCTAGAGGAACGGAGGTGTGCTACGGGCGTATTTTTCTCACAACTTTTATTTTTTTGGTTTTGTCACTGAAAATAATATTTTCTTGCACACACCAGACTGAATATAGCTTCTCTTAAGCAGTCCCTAGGTCATGTTCTTCTCACAATCCTTCCTGGCATTTGCTGAGAGCCAATCTTAAATTCTTGTCCTTGTTACTCCAAGATCGGTTAACTTCACAGTCATGGTGCATTCTCTTTTATATAACAATTTGCATTTCTCCCTGCTAGCCCAATGCCATTATGGGGCATCCCTGGGCCTGTTGGAAGGTCCTGAAATGAAGACAGAGTGTTGTTTAGGACCAGTGACTCCTGTCTGTCACACTCTAACCATGAGCAACTATTTTATACTGTCTGAAGACTCAACCTCCTCTCAGTGCCTCTCCCGTGGTTCTCCTTTTCCATTGTGATTGGTTTTCTAGCATTTGCGTCCTCCCTTTATCCCCATTTTGTTTCCCTAATCCTAGCTGACTCATCATCCTCCATCGGTCCCGCAGATTTACCCATCTGCCCTAGGCATAAGGTGATATATGTACTTCGTGCTGTCAGGGTTGGACTGGGAACTGAAAGCAGCCCTGGCAAATTTTGCCAGACCAGCCCCCGTCCGGCGCGTCGCGAGCAAGCGCAGCGAGCGAGCCCGACCACTACTAGGTGGGTTTGGGGGGTTTCTCCCGCCAAGAAAATTTTGGAAAAAGACAGACCAAAATGGTGCATTTTACAGCACATTTTTCATTACATATTTAATTGTATCAACTTTCAAAGCACAGTAAATAGTAGATGATGACCTTAAAGAGCACCAGGTTACCCACCCAGTCATATGTGTACCCATAGACATTCTTACAGAGAGCACCAAAAATAGACACGAGTAGTGAATCAGAGAGAACAAAGTAAAACTGAGACCAGCCCCCATATGGTGTGTAGCGAGCAAGCGCAGTGACCAACCACTACTAGGGGGAGTTTGGGGGGTTCTCACCCCAAGAAACTTTTAGAGACAGAAAGGCCAAAACAATGCATTTTAACACATTTTTCATTACATATTAGATTGTATTAACTTTTAAAGCATAGTAAATGATTACCTTATGGAGCACCAGGATACCCAGTCATAAATCACAGACATTCCTACAGAGAACACTAAAAAATGAAATGTCGAGCACGAAACATGAATTTAAATATCACCAATTTATTCTTAATATAAAATAGTATAAAGACATTTAAAAACGCACTTAACTTAAAACAATTGTGCAAAGGTTCAGAGGAAAAAATGTTCAAGACAATGTGCAAACATTACATGATTTTTATATCCTGAGGGCAGAAACTGTGGAAATGTCACACATAAGCATCTGATAACTAGCACCTAGGGCACAGAGGCCAGAAACTATGGAAACGTCACACCCAGGCCTGGTCACACCAGGCCAGAAAGCATGGAAACGTTACACATAAGCACCCACGCCAGTAAGCATGGAAATGTCACACATGAGCCTCCAGGTCACTGAGGAAACTATGGAAATAGCACACATAAGCACCCAGGCCAGAAAGCATGGAAATATCAGACATAAGCACCCAGGCCAGAAAGTATGGAAACGTCACACATAAGCAGCCAGAAAGCATGGAAATGTCTCACACGGCACCCTGGCCAGAAAGCATGAAAAATTCACACAAAGGCACACAGGCCAGTGGCACTGGAACACTTTTCATAGTGTGGGTGCTGCCATCAATGTTGCCTGTACATCACTGAAGTCATGGGATTGTGAAAAATTCAAGAATCACACAAAGAACAAGGGTAGCAATTGAGTCTCGCCTATACTGGGACATATAAAACTTAAAAGTATATGCCAAACCATGTGAATACGCTGCACTCTGCATACTGCACCCTGCCTTATGGACAGGGCTTGCGCTAGTGGTGACATGTAAATAAGCACCTGAGTGGGTCAAGGGTTTGAATTCCAGGGGCCCAGTCTTTAATCCCTTTGAAAAAAAGTACAAATAGTAAACTCTGACATGAAGAAGGCAGAGCCGGCTTTAGCGCTGGTGGCGCCAGGGGCAACAGTCTTTTTTGGCACACCCCATCATCTCCTTCTCCGTGGAATCCCTCGCCAACACCCTCCAACAGTGCCCTTCTTCTCTGCATAGCCACTCTCATATGCATTTCATTTGTTTTTCATAGCGCTACTCATACCAGGCAGTGTAGGTTGTGTGAACACTTTACAACACACACACATTATATATGGAGACAATGAATTATATGTGTGTAAAATCAGTCTATAGGAAATAATACATTAGACAATGTGAATTGCAGGGTGTAGGAATCACATATCATCCATACTGGTAGGTAGTAAATTTTAAGAATGTGTGTTCTGGAGAAGCACAAACTCAGGATTTAAAATGTACCTCAGTGGTTGGGGTTGGCTTTACTATTAAGAATATATTTCTACCCAAACAAACCTTTTTTAGCAGCATTTGGATAATGAAAAACTGGGGAAAAAATAATGTTCTAACCTACAGCATGCAGTTTGCCTGCAGCTCTTTGATGACAGTTTATTGGTCATTGCGCTATATTAGGATTGTAATTTAGGAACTGCTGGTTACAAAAACATCTCTGTGGCAAAAGCAGTAAGCCACTGAGCTATGCACATAAAATACAGTTATGTGATTTGCATGGTACATGTTCTTTGCAGCAGACATATTAACCCTTTGTGCTACTTTATGATGAGTCAAAACTGTCACTAGCCCAAACTCTGATCTCTCTCCAGCAGGAACATTAACCACCAGAGTTCACTTGGCATTTTTATTGTTGCCTGAAAACTGCTGGACACACTACACACAAGGTACTTTGCAGCAGGTGCTATTAAACCCATAAGTTATTTCTTTACACTGCGCCCCCCAGGTCAGCATCAGGTGCGGCTGCACCAGTCACAGTCAGTCCTCCCCAAAGAGGTTGGTACCTGAGGCACAGGGGCAAGGGAAGGAAGTTGGAGGGTATGATGAGGTGGGCATAGTAACATTCACACTGCATTGGTGACAGTGGCCCTGGCCCAGCAATGTTTTAGGGGACCCTAATTCAAACAACTATACCTGGATATGGGCCCCTCTTACTATTGCTTAATCGTCTTTGAAAGTAAAACAATTGCATCCTCCTCATCATTACCTTGGCTCTAGTCTGCACCGCTGTTGTGTGAGTCAAAGGCCGTAATCCTCAAAAACCCTCACAAGAGATGAGGCTGTGAAGAGGCTGTACCTCTGTTAACGGCATGGTTGGTGCAATATTAGGTTAATGACTGGACTTTACCTTGCAACAGACCTTCACTTTTGCCCGTTTAAGCCTTACTTACAATAATGCTGATTGTCTGGTAATTGCACTTACCAGCAGAAAGCAAATGAATCCCCAGATGATGAGCATAGACGGCAGGTCGCACTCGTATATTTAATGCGACATAACGATGCAAATGATGTGAACCACAGGTTCCTGCGGTGCACATCAACTGCATCGTTATGCTGCATTAAATATGCGAGTGCGAGGACAACAATCTGATGCCTGGATGTGAGGGATGATTATCACAGACACAGGGTCTCTCTGGTGACGTCACGAGACTCATCGATCGGGCCTGGTCGGGTCAGTGAGTCACGAGTTGTTGTTGTGGCCAGGTGCCGAAAGAGAAAGTGCCTGCCTGCCCAGTAATTTAATAGTGCGTGTGCGCAGGCAGCAGAGACTCCAGGAGGGTGACTGACTGTGGCCGCGCCCTAGGGAGGGGATGATCGGGGGGGGTGAGTGACCGTGTGCCCCAGTGGACAGGACAGTGTAACGAAACTTCAGGGGGCCCCCCTGCAAAGCAAATGGAGCCCCCCCCATCAGGCCACCTCGCTCCTCAGGCTCTCACTCACAAGTTATCACACAAACTGGCCTGGCATTGGCAATCGGTCGTCTCCACTGCTGCACAGAACCGGGCCCGGGGCCTGTATTAATTTACAAATTACCTTCTAGGCCCTAGAAGGTAAGTTGTAAATTAATACAGGCCCGGTCCAGCCCCGGCCCCGGTTCTGTGCTGCGCAGCAGTGGAGATGACCGTCTAGGCTTCTACTACCCTGATCACGCCATGGCCCGGCCCCGGCGCCAGCCAGCCCCATCATGCAGTTGCTGCGCACCGTCGCGGTCGCGTGGCTGGCTGCAATAAATCAAAAATTTTAATCAAGATGATTGTCACGGTGACAATTATCACGATTAAAAAATTTTGATTTATCATCTGCGGTGCGCAAGCCACCTCGCTCCGCTGAGGACTCTCACAAGTGGAAGAGCAGCAGCAATCCCAGGCAGAACCGGGCCGGGCCCGGGGCCTATACTATACACATTTGCTTTTAATCCCGGCCCGGTCCGGCCCATCCCGTCCTCGTGGTAGATTGTGAGCTGCGCACGGCTAACAGTTGTGATAAAGTCACTTAATTCCGTATAGGTGGGTGGTTGGAAGGGTGGCGGCGCTACCTTCCTTCTGAGACGAGTGCAGGGTCTCAGAGGGCCTTGAAGTGAGGCCCTCGGCTCTCTGCTGGCCTCGTCCGCTTCGCACCAGGGCCAATATTTGCCTCTTCAGTTTGCTCTGGGCCCATGGAGACACAGAGGCGGACAGCGGATGTTGTGTTAGGCAAGCATTGATACCTCCCAGGATGTGGTCGCACAGGGACCATGAGAGAAGGGAAGAGTTACTTGAGAATTCTAGCCAAGGCTGGGAAGGAGGGCAGCCGCCACACCCAAGAAACAACAGTGGTTTTTGTAGCGCTTAACAGCCCCTCCAACATCCAACCTTATTTCAAATCAAATATTGTGCAACTCAGTTCAGCTGTTTTATTAAAATGCCGGTGATGACGAGCACACCTCTCCTGCACACACATAGGCCTCTCTCTCACACACGCACATCTCTCTCACATACACGCCTCAATCATACACACCCATACACACACACCTGTCTCGCGCACGCACACACTCCGCTCTCGCACATACACAACACTCTCGCTCACACACTTGCCACTCTCTCGCAAACACACTTACCACTCTCTCGCAAACACACTTACCACTCTCTCGCACACACATACCGCTCTCTCGCACACATACCGCTCTTTCGCACACATACCACTCTCGCACACACACATACAACTCTCGCGCACACACATACAACTCCCTCGCATACAAACCTTTCTCGCACAAACATGCTTTCTCTTGCACACAACCCTCTGTCTCTCTTTCTCTCTCACACACTCTCTCTCTCCCCATCTCCCCTTTTCTGAAGCGCAGTAGCTGCTAAACCCAGTAAGTTATGTGTATAAGAGCGTATATTAGGAGCGTATAATGTTCACTGCTGTTTTAATAATAATCGTCGCTGTGAGACTGCAGTCGCATCTCTATGGAGATGACAATGGGGATATTCAGTTTCTGCAACCCCTTTTTCCGAGGGCTCAGCATGTAATAATGCCTCCGTGGGATAAGGGTCAGTGCTCCGCAGGCCACGGGTTCAAATCCAACATCCCCCAATAATGTTATTTTAAATGTAACAAATCTTTATGCTGTGCAAATAATTTGTGCCTTAAGAACCTTTCCGCGTTTAGAACATTTCCAAACTTACTGCAAGCCCCCACAGTCAAAAGAACTTTTGTGCTTTTAAAAAGCATGATTCTGGCTACATGCCTTTCCTCGGTGATGACACTGCTGTGTGGGCACTCGGCCGCCTGCGCCCACCTGACTTTGTGATGCCATTGCCAATTTGCCACCCACCCCGAGTGGACCGTGACGGACGACGACAGACACCAGGCCTGACTCTGAGTGACAGTCCGACTCCAGACACTCACCTGCGGGCGGCAGACAGTCCACAGGCAGAGGAAAGCGAGCACAGCCTGGGCAAGTCAAACGCACTTTTAATTGCGCAAGCTCAGCCTCGCCCTCCCTGAATGCGCATGACACAATTGGTCACCCGGCAGCCCCAGCCCCACCCTAAGGAAGACCGCGCGCAGACGCGGAGACATCTACGCGCTGCGCACCGCCAGTGGGCACCGCACTTTATTAATATCACCTGCCTGCCTCGGCCTGCACCCAATGGCACAACCGTGCTGCCATAAATCAATGCCATGATCAGGCCCGGCCAAAGAAATGCCACAACATGGATGAGTTTTTCCCCCGGCCGGCGCGGCCGCAGTAAGGTCAAGAGGTCAGACAGACTACTACAGTCTGACTCTCAGTCACGGCCCGAAAATCGTCTCGGCCCCAGCAAAACCGGCCCCATCTGATAAAACTGGCCCCCACACCATCCGGCCTACCAGGGGATTGCCCGGTGCCCGAAATCACCAGTCCGGCCCTGCGTGCTGTATAACAGCAGCAATATTAGGAATTTTAGGACCTTGTTTAAAAGCCCAGAGAGTGGGTATGGTTTGTGTTTTGGTGAACTCTTATCCACCCTAAATGAGCCACCCTACCAACCTCAGACGACACTAAAGTTCTTTGTTGTGGAACTAAAATGTGGTTCCCGTGTGACTCTGTTATTATCTTTTCACATGTATCTGTGTAAGATGTCACCTTTGCCTATTCACACTGTCCTCATGGCTTGCATCTGTCGTTTGATTACTATTTTCAGTCTCCTTTCACTATGCCTATTCTTCCTTCCACTATGCCTGTTCTTTCTTTTGCCTTTTTTGCTCACAGATATGTTTCCAGATACACATTGTAAGAAATTGGGTTGTTGATGGGGGAGGGGTGAGGGGTGAGGTGGACGCTCCACTCAGGCGACAACCACAATCCTTGTCTGGGTGAACAACAAAAGTCAATAAATTAATCTGTGCTTAACCCTCTGGTAGCTTTGCACAAAGCAGTCAGGCTTCACTTAGTAGCACATAAACAGTGATAAAGTGAAAACACAACACATGAAAAATCCCAAACCAATTAAAAAAATATGGTAATTTTTAACAAATAAGATTATACCAGAATGTCGAAAATCCAATTAGTAGAACCAGTGATATGCAGTTTCAAAGTTTCAGGTTAATATTGTGGAAATGTGCTTTTTAATGAGCACACCGGTGCAGGGGTCACCCTTCTCTTGTCCACGGGTCCATAGACCAACAAAATAGAGATTGGCACTGAAGCTGGAATTCAAAATAACAAGTTTATTAATCACTCATGAGTGGGACTACGTCCACACAGCACTCTCAAGTGCTGCCTGAGGTAGTACACTGAAGTCACAGACCATGGTGCTTATATACAGAGTTTGTTGCAGAGTAAGCATGTAGTTACAAATAGAAGGTACAAGCATACACAGGAATAACTACCAACAAACATGGGCAGATGGGTGATCACTTAGTCAGCAGAGTGGGAGGGGGAACAGAACTGTTTACATCAGCAGAAAACAGTTGACAGTTATATCTTTAGTCAGGTGCATTCTAGCAGCTACAGGCCTTTGCTCAGCACATTGCTTTTAGCTCAGTACAGAAGGAGTTAACTAGAGTTGATGACACAAGCAGAATAGAAGGGCGAGCAACAGTGAAGACGGAAGAATTACATAGCTAACAAAATGGATGCCACAAACAAGATGGCTTCAGCTTATGCTAACGGATATTATTTCAGATTTCAACAGATGACCTTTGTAGCATATGCTGAAGACATCTTCTAGGCTCTATAAGGAGTACGGAAAATATCATGTACATCTATCTGCATTAATTCATTAATTTCTTGATCACTTGCTAATCGGGCATTTACATTCTTAACATTTTGTTTAGTCGGTATACACGAGGTGCAAGTAGAAACACAAAGGGAACAAAGGATTGGGCCGCATTGAATACATAGGCAACAAGTGAAAAGAATAGCAAGAAATATACATAAGGCTGACAATAGCTTCCAGCCCCATACAGTAAACATGTTCCATAGCCATCCAGTCGAAGTCCAAGTTCCTGAATCCTGATGGATTTCAGTGGCTATTTTGTGCAACTTGGAAATTGCATCAAAAACAGAAGGGGCGTGGTCAGGGATATAGACACAGCAGCTACTCCCGATGATGCGACATGCTCCACCACGGTCGGCCAGGATGACATCAAGGACCATCCTATTTTGGAGCGCCACAATTCTCGCAATTTGTAGTTCTTCTATGATATTTCCAAGCGCCATTGCTGTCTGATTGGTTACAGCCTCTACAACACGTGTCAAGCGCCTGATCTTTCTACTGTTTAAGGCCGCACCAACAAAGAAGAATAGTCCCAAATTAAAGTCAATATACTGCTGTAGTGCAGTATCAGTTTGATCCACCTCATCATTGTTTATTGTCCTTTTGAATCTGTTCTTGGAAATGTCATTATACAGTTTATAGTCTTTATGGTAGGATGCAGGTGCCAAAAACACAGGTGGAAGCAAAAAGGACACGTAGCAGCTTCCCGACCAACCAATAGGTAGATGGTAATAACCTTTACTTCCGCAAATAAAATAGGTGTTGTGTGAGGACAAAAAGCTGCTATTGTTCATTCCAGTAATGTTCAACAGTAAAGTACAGTCACTTTTTCCCACAGGAATACTGCCAATACTGCTCACACAGAGATCCGCTCGAGCTCTAGTAACAGCAATAACAGGAGGCCCATTCCCCTTAGTTGTTCGAGATAGTGTATGGAGGAATTTCCTCTGCGATACTCCTCCATTTCCCACACAGTTCCTTTAGCTTGTGGATCTCCTTCCTCATCGGGGTAACAAACTTTATTCAACTGAGCGTTTAGTCCACCTACATCAGCATAAGTAATATTAGCAACTTCAGAAGCCCAAAACAATGCAAACCAGGCTCTGCAGAAGACATTATGTGAAAACGACAAGGGAATAAAAGGCGTTCCTCCCTTTTTCTGATGAGCTGGCATCATTCCACATACCCAGCAATTGGTAACGTTCGTGGCATTGTGGGTATGATGCAACATTTGAATGAAAGTGTTATTGAGGTAGGACATTCTATGCTTTTTCTCATGATACGGTAGAGTAAAATAATGATGTTCAATTGGGACAGGAGTAGTAGTAGTCAGTAGATTTCGGACAGGAGCTACTTCCTCTACAATAACAATAGTCAAAGTAAGTCCAGTAGCAATTATTGTTCTTTTGCTACAAACTCTTGCAGCAGTTGGTTCCTTCTCCTTAGACATATTCATTTCGTCGACAAACAACAAAGCAGATGGTGCCCTAAGGTCCTGGGCAGGCGTTGATTTCTTCACTAACGTTGAGACGAGTAATCACTAATAGAAGACCCCCCTTTGTAGTTAGGCTTTAACTACCCAGGACAGTGGCTCAAACAGTCTCTTTCAATGAAATGTCTTTCTTCCTGGGTCGAAGCTGATATCGAGATGTACCAGGAATCGTGTGGTCCGGGACGACTTCCTCAGGTGTTTCAGGTGACACAGCTTGTCCTTTCTCGGTGACCAGGATATCGCGGTGATCTGCCAACACAGCTGGGCTCACTAGGTCTTGCAACACTTTTCGACAGTGTGTTGCGTGGACCCAGTTCTTCCGGTTCGTCACTCGAACTGCAGTCCTGGTAGCCAGTAGTACCTGCTCCGGTCCTCGCCACCTCGGTGCTAGGGAGCAGGTCCTCTGGAATGACTTTACGACCACAAAGTCACTAGGCCGTAAACAATGGCCCTCACCTTGCGACCTATCTGGAAGAGTCTCCCGAACCTGTTGATAAATAGAAGACACACTGTCAGTCAACTGAGACAAATAGTCATTCATCAATACATAAGGTTCATCATGTATAGGGCATGGCTTAGGAATCCCCCAAATATTCATTGGCCTTCCAAAAACCACCTCATACGGTGTGAGGCCAGATCGTGTATGTGGTATCGATCTAATGGATAGCAATGCCAAAGGCAGTGCATCAGGCCATTTCAAAGATTTGGAAGCCTGTATCTTAGCCAATTTTAATTTCAGAGTGGAGTTGTAACGTTCCACTAGTCCTGCTGATTGTGGGTGGAAAGCAGCATGAAACTTCTGCTTAATTCCCAATCCTTTCATGAGATACTCAACAACTTGCCCAATAAAATGGGGTCCGTTTTCACTCCACAAAACTCAGCAAATGCCGAATCGGGTGAAAGAACTCCTTTAGGAGCACCTTTGCTGTCGTAAGAGCTGTATTATCCTTCGTAGCGTATGCTTCCACCCATTTACTGAAGGCGCAAACCACTACTAAGACATACTTTAGGTTGTTACAGCGCTCAAGCTGGATATAATCCATTTGCTGGACCTCAAAAGGTGCAGTTGGTATTGCAAACCCTCCTGTTGGAGTTCGTGTTCCCTTTCCAGGATTATACTGGAGACAGATCAGACAGGACTGGACTATTTTCTTAGCCGTACCGGCAATATCTGGATGATCCCAAACTTGCATAAGTTGCTTTGCTATTGAGGATGCTCCAACATGTGCCGGCCCATGTGCCATGTGAATCATAGGATGTAAATAGGCTGTGGGTAACTTCCATTTTGTCGTTTCTTTATTCCTCCAACAGCCCTCATCATCCAATGTTCCCTCCTTGGACCATTGGTCTAATTCATCAACAGAAGCAGATTGCTGCATGTCCAGCACCTCTTGCCTGGCATCATGCCAACGTTCAGCCTGTGACTTAACTACATACATAGATGTGGTACTTCGCTGCATTGCAGTCTCACGAGCTGTGCAATCCACAAAGGCATTGCCTGCTCCTATTTTATCAGTCACTTTCTTGTGTGCACTACATTTAACAATTGCCACTTTCTTAGGATAGGTCAAGGCAGTAAGGAGATTATGTACTAATTCCCCATGCACTATTTGTGTCCCATGTGAAGTGAGAAAGCCTCTTTCTTTCCAAAGTTGCCCGAAGTTATGAGCCACGCCGAAGGCGTATTGGCTATCAGTGTAAATGTTAACAAGCAACTCTGTACTAAGCTCACATGCTCTGGTCAGTGCTATCAACTCGGCTGCTTGAGCTGACTTCTGTGGGATACGAGCTGTCTCAACTACTGTCTGAAGTGTTGTAATTGCATAAGCAGCAGATGTAGTACCATCAGGCAATTTCAGGCAGGATCCATCAACCCACAATTCCCCATCAACACTAGAAAGAGGTGTATCTTGTAGGTCAACACGACCCTTTGTTCGTTCTTCAGTAAGGGATATACAGTCATGTAACTCTTGTGACTGAGACTGAGTAGCTGGAAATGGCAATAATGTAGCAGGGTTCAGAGTCAAACATCTTTTTAACGTGATATGAGGGGCCAAAAGTGTCAATTCAAATCCTGTCAAGCGAGCACTAGTCAGATGCTGTGTTTTTGTTTGATTTAACAAGGCATCAACCGAATGGGGTACTAACACAAGCAATCTATGTGACAAGACTATTCCCTCGCTCTGACGTATGGACACAGCCGTTGCCGCCACCGCTCGAAAACAACCAGGCAGCGCGCGGGCAACTGGATCAAGGACAGCTGAGAAATATGCACAAGGACGTTGTTTATCACCGTGTGTTTGTGTTAAAACTGAGAGAGCGCAACCTTCCCTCTCCTGTACATAGAGTGTGAAGGTCTTAGTGTAGTCTGGAGTTCCTAATACTGGTGCAGAACAAAGAGCTTGACGTAACTGTTGGAAGGCATCCTGGCACTCAGTAGTCCATGGGAGAGGCATCGGAGTGTCTTTAGTCAAAAGGGCCAACAAGGGTTTAATAATGTGAGAAAAGCTAGGGATCCACTGCCTACAAAAAGAAGTAAGGCCAATCAGTGCACGGACATCCTTCTGAGTACGGGGCACAGGAGTGTCTAAAATAGTTTGAATGCAATCTGGTGTGAGTGCACGTCCCTCCTTAGACAGGAGGTGACCTAAATAGGTAACCTGCTGTCTACAAAATTGCACTTTCTTCCTGGAGACTTTGTGATGATGAGAGGCAAGAAATAACAATAATGACAGTGTTCCTTCTTTACACTGTTCAGGGGTATCAGCAGCCAACAAGATGTCGTCGACATATTGAATAAGAGCCACCCCTTTCGGTACAGGAAAAGAATCAAGCTGCCTTTTCAACGTCTGACTATAAATGCTAGGACTCTCTGTATACCCTTGTGGAGCTCTACAGAACCTGAATGATCTATTATTCAAAGTGAAGCCAAACAAATAACGGCTGTCAGGGTGAATGGGTATTGAGAAAAATGCATTCTTTAAATCAATGACACTAAATGTAGTGGCAGTAGGAGGAACCATGGGGAGAAGTGTCGTGATATCAGAGACTACCGGGTATTGGGGCACCACGATTTTATTAACCTGTCGCAAATCAATAATAAATCTGTAAATTTTAGTATCAGTGTCTTTTTTCAAAATAGGAAGGATAGGACTATTACAAATGTTATAAGGGACTTCTTCCACAACCCCCTCCTTGATCAAATCCTGAACAATGTGTGTTAATGCTTCTTCGCCTTCCCGAGATATTTTATAATGGGGCAATTGAGGCAATGAAGCACCTTCCTTCACTTGAATATGCACTGGTGGAATAACCATGTGTCCCACATCGGTATCTGATGTAGCCCACAAAGTACTAGTTAAAGATGCCAAAGCGATATCTTCTTTGATGAGACAAGACCTCTCAACCATTGGATAGTTATCATTTAAGATAACACGCACACTTTCTGGGGAACAATGTATTGTAGCACGAAAATATTTAAGCATATCAATGCCCACAATATTATCCGGCGTGTTAGGGGAAAGCAGAAAGGGACATGCTGCAGTAAATTTATCAAGACTAAATGCAAGTGGCTGTGACAGTGGGCTAGCTATAGGTGTCCCATCGAATCCTATCGATGTTATGATTGCGCCAGACAGGGGAGCCCTAGGAACCAAGTTTTTAGACGGAGCACTACGAGTAGCTCCTGTATCAACCAGAAACCGATCAGTAGAACCCAAGACATTTGTATCAACATAAGGACCCTTCTGATCTACTGGGACCTCAACCGGTTCCTTACCCCATCCTAGGCATTCCTACGCATAATCAGAATCCCCAAGACCATCAGCCGAATAATCAGACATTTGATATTGATTTCGTCTATCAAAGGTATTAGAATAATTTGGTCCGTGTTCAACTGCCTCAAACCTGGGACGGGTTCCTATTCCTCCCCTATTTCCTGAATTCCCTGGGCGTCCTCTCATACTTCCTCTACCCCGTTGATACTGCTGACCTCGCAAAAGGGGCACTCAGAACGCCAATGTCCAATCTCTTTACAATAAGCACACTGATCAGAAGACAAAGTTGATCGAGAGAAAGGGGTACACCAGGTGTATATACTGCACGTCCACCTCTACCACCACCTCTGAATGGTGGACCATATACTTGAGCCAACATAACTTTTGTTTTTAAATCCTTAACCTTCTTATCCTCTTTGCCCTTTGCTTCCAATTCCTGACGCTCATAATACTGGGCCATAGTCAAAGGGAGACTGGGGAAGACGTAGTCCACAAACTCTCGCTGGCCTTAAGGCGACTAGCTATTTCTGGCAACATGTTAGCGACAAATTTGTTGACGAACATATGCTTACCCATGTCATCTGTCAAGGACTGCCCACTAAAGTCATGGAATGTCTCTTCAAATCGTGTAAAGAAATCAGAAACTGACTCATCCGCTTTCTGTTTACAAGACGCTAACGTAGTCCAATCTATTTTCTTAGGGGGTATAAGAGTTTTCAACTTAGTCACAATAGCTTTAGGAAGATCTAATATCTCCTGTTGTGGTTTCCGCGCAGGCTCTCTAGCCGCATCTATTTCTTCTAAATGCACCCAAGTATCACCATATGCTACATTATCATCTATTTTCCGAATTGTTCTCCACATATCAGGGGGCAAAATAAGTCCAAAAACATATCAATATCTGGCAGAGTCATAGTACAGGAGCTAATGGCTCCTTCTACTTCTTCATAGAAAGCGGCAGGATTTTTCCGCGGATCGGGCAAAGCGGCTTTAAGAGCCATAACATCTGCTCTACTCCAAGGGGTATAAACCCAATTATAAATAAAATACCCTTTCGCATCATCTGAAGTCTTATCTTCATCTTTTCCCGTACCCTTTGGAGGAACATACAAAGGCGCAGCTTCGCGCATTGGTCGTATACCAACTTCAGCACTACTAGATCTATTATTTGTCTCTGAAGTTTCTACTATCTGCGCTGGAGTTTGGGCTACTTGTACAGTTTTAGTTTTACTAGCTTCTTTTTTCTCCGCTTTTAAGCGAAATGTTTCATCTCGTAATTTAACCACTCGCCTAATTAAATCAGGTATGTTTGAACAAAGGAAAGTTCCATCACTCAATTGTTTATAATCAGAATTTATATCAGTGGGCTCTAAGTTTTTAGAAAGGTCTCTAAAATTAAATATAACTTCCCAAGCAAACTTTTCTGCAAAATATAACTGCTCTAAATCTTTCCACTGCTGAACCATTGCTACAAGATCTGAAGGAAGAGTTTTCTTACGGGCTTCTGAACGAACAGTGGATCTAATGGTGGCTTTTTCATCAGTAGTTAAAGTAGAGCGAGTCTGTCGCCCATCTTGCTTATCTATATCTTTATCGTCTGAAGAATGATGGTCTTTATCGGAAGGATCCTCCTCAGGGGCAGAGGGAAATTTATACGGGGCGGAGGTTGATCTAATAAGATGGAATCATCTTGAGGTTTATTAAGCATGGGATAAAGGGGCGCCTAATAGGGTACTGGCCAGTTACCTCTAAACGACGCTCCCTCTCTTCTTTTTCTTTTATTTCCGTCATCTCCTTATTTTTTAATTCTAGCGCTTTAGGATATATCGTTTTTCGTTGTTCTTTCTCTGCTATAGCTGCTTTTCTCTTCGCTCTTTCATTCACTTCTTTCTCCCACATTCGTACACAATCAAACATATCTTGTCGACTTTTTTGTTAAACAAACACTGTTCTACATATTGAATCTTTTTAAAGTCAAATGACCCATTCACAGGCCATTGGAGATCAGGATCCTTCTTTGTATATTTGTTCCACAGTGTACTATACATTATGGAAGAAATACCGTATTTAATATACATATGTCTATTAGGTGTACCCTCTAAGGGAGCCGGCTGACTTCTTTCTAAATCCATTTTGGTACCACCAAGACAGCAACACAACCTATGGAGTGTGCTGGAAACAGGCATGCTACCAAGTTTTTGTAAAATATTACGTTTCCAATTTGTTCAAAAGTAGAGAAAAATCTCCACATTACCTGCTTTTATTTTCTGCAAAAAATAAATCAAACCAACAAAACCAGAATCTTGGCCAATCAAACAAGAGTGCCGCTGCAGCGACCTTACCAAACAAAAGTCTCCAACCTCCAACTGCCAATCTCTTGATTGACCTAATGGTCACTGCAAAAATAACGCCAAAGGATACCTCAGTAAGGACCGGCCGCCACCTGAAGGGTCAAATCGAAAAACCGTCCTCATGCAGGACGTCTCCTCAGTAATATTCCACTCTTCCGTCAAGACCACTCCTTCAGACGGCCGCGTCCTCGATAAGGCCCCACGTATCGGGCGCCAACTGTGGAAATGTGCTTTTTAATGAGCACACCGGTGCATGGGTCACCCTTCTCTTGTCCACGGGTCCATAGACCAATAAAATAGAGATTGGCACTGAAGTTGGAATTCAAAATAACAAGTTTATTAATCACTCATGAGTGGGACTACGTCCACACAGCACTCTCAAGTGCTGCCTGAGGTAGTACACTGAAGTCACAGACCCTGGTGCTTATATACAGAGTTTGTTGCAGAGTAAGCATGTAGTTACAAATAGAAGGTACAAGCATACACAGGAATAACTACCAACAAACATGGGCAGATGGATGATCACTTAGTCAGCAGAGTGGGAGGGGTAACAGAACTGTTTACATCAGCAGAAAACAGTTGACAGTTATATCTTTAGCCAGGTGCATTCTAGCAGCTACAGGCCTTTGCTCAGCACATTGCTTTTAGCTCAGTACAGAAGGAGTTAACTAGAGTTGATGACACAAGCAGAATAGAAGGGCAAGCAACAGTGAAGACGGAAGAATTACATAGCTAACAAAATGGATGCCACAAACAAGATGGCTTCAGCTTATGCTAACGGATATTATTTCAGATTTCCACAATATAACCCCCAAAATCACAAAGCGCCACTTGCGGTCATCTAGTCGTGCTATACTGGGGGAATGTCACTAGTTCAGTTCAACCACGATGTGTGCAGGCCGGATGTAAGGACTAGGTTAGTCCCACTGAAAAAGTTATATTCTTACAGTCGGTGCAAAGAGTTCAGTCCGCAGTGGAGGAAGCTGTGATGGGCAGGCGACCGTCGTCGCTGTAGCGCGAAGATCCAGTCGGGCGTCGCAGATGGTCGTTGCTGGGGTTTCGCGTTGGCGGTCACCACAGGCTGTTGCTGAAGTGCGAAGTGCAGATCTTGCGCTGACGGTCTTCGATGGCGGTCGTTGTAGTGCGATGAGTCTGGTTTACAGGAGCTTTGCATTGGCGGTCATCGAGGGTGACAGAGTCTCAGCACGAACGGACCCATTCGTGGTCGTGAAGTGCCCAAAATGTCAGGATTTCACCTTCATTCACACAAGGAGCTCTACTGATGCCAGCCAAGGGTCCAGGATCTGGGAAGGCACCTCTTGGGGATCAGAAACCCACTCCAGCAGAGGCCAGCAGGGTTCAGGCAAGGTCCAGTTGCAGCTCCAGGCAGGTCCAGGGTAGCTGGTCAGCTGGGCAGTTGCAGGTAGGCCTCTGGAGCTTCATGTGTCCCTGTAGCTCAGACAGGAGGTCAGTCAACTGACACTTGTAGTTACTCAGGTAGCCTGAGCTCAAGGGAGAAGGTTCAGTCTTTTTCTCAAAGAGCAGGGCAGGCCTCAAGCAGCAGGGCAGCCCTCTGGGGGTTAAATCAGTCCTCAAGCAGCAGAACAGTCCTCTGCAGAACAAGGCAGTCCTTCTTCTGTAATGTCCACAGTTGCAGGAGTGTACTGAATAGTGCTTTATAGGTCCAGTATTTATACCTGGTGTCAGCCATTGAAGTGGGGGGGATTCCCTATACTACCCCCACACAAGGTTCTGGAAAGTTCTTCCCTCCCCCTGTCAATGATCCACGAAGTCTGGGGTGAACAAAGAACTACTGTCAGGTTCCTTTGTGTGTGCAGAGGGAAAGGCCCTTATATAATAAGTATAGCTGCTCCCCCAACCGTATCCTAGCAGGTTGGTCCATCCTGTCTACACTCCTAATCCCCCTTTGTGTCACTGTCTGGAAGGAATGCACAAACCCTAACAACAGAGTAATTCACTGTCGTGTGACCCAGCTTACTGGTAGAAGTCACAAATTGTTAGAACAACAAAATGCCAATTTTCTAAAAGGGCCATTTTCAGAACCGTGACTTAAATTCTGACTTTACCATTAAAGAGTATTTTAAATTACAATTCATTTGAGCGTATAGATATATATGTACGGATATATATACACGTGTATATAAACGAGTCCTTCTGCATATCAGGGCGATCACTAATAAGGATCAAAATTACCCTGTTGCAAGACATTTTCAAACTGTACACAATAGCAATCCACAATTTTTACGCTATTATGCTATTGAAGCTATACCTATTATGAAAAGAGGGGTGACAGGAAGCCAAACTGAGACGCCTGGAAACGAGTTATATTTTAGAGTTTGATTCTAAGCATCCAGGCGGGCTCAATATTACAGAAGATTTACATACGTTTTTATAACGTAGGCAGTCAGTCTCCCATAGGTCAAGCATGCACAGCGGGCAAGCCAATTAGAGCATTGCAATGAAGGGACACCTTTTCTTGCTTGCACTTAATGTCTGAAGAACCTTGGGCAAGAAGCAAAACTATATTTATCCAATTAATAAAACCAGTATGATTTTTAGGAATGGTTTTAGAATTGGGGTGGTATTTTATAGTAATTTCTTAAAGCCTTTTACCTAATGTTTTTTATAGATCTGGGTTCTGTGTGTTAAGACTTTAAAAGCCAACGATCTACTGACATTCTTAGAAACCTCCCTTGCAATATGAAGTAATGTATGAACTTTAAAGTAGGACGTATTTAATGAATTTACTATGATAATTTGTACTTGTATATAATGAATTTATTTGTTTACGTATGATAATTTGTATGTGTATATAATGAATTCATTTGTGTACCCCTTCAGATATTTAATATTTATAGCACTATTGGTTTTTAACTCTAAGTAGTATAGCACTGAGTCACTTTATCTGTCCATTCAAAGCATGTCGATAATGGTAGCAAATGATTTAGAGATGTGCATGGATGCATTTAAGCAAGTGTAATCAAGAAAAGAAAGTATTGCACAACTAATCCATTGGCACAATAGAACAATATTGAATTTACAGATTTATCTGTGGTATATTTATATATATAATAATTATAAATATATGTATTAAAAAAGACATGAATAGCAGATATTGCATGGTGCAGAGTAATCCGTGAACTAGCAAAGTATTTAAACTTAAGGACACAAAACAGGAAATAGGTGTTTCTTCAAAGAAATGTGTCCTTTATACATAAATTTTATAGCACATAGTGGTAGGTGATAGGTTTGTTTTCACTTTTGTATTAAGATATGTATTTTTTATATGTGGATGATGTCTTTATTCCCATATATGATATCATTTTAATGGAAATCGTAAACATGTGTCAGGAGACATTTAAGTAGATATTTAGCCTGAACCAAAACATATATATATATCAAAAAATTATTTTGTAATATTGTTTCACTATAATGTGGGCAATCATATAGGAGGTTGAATATAAATTATGAATAACAACTAAATGTACAACAAAAAATGTTATGTAATGGAACATGAGGTATCATGGTATGTAAAGTATGTGAAAAAATTTTTTTAACATGTTTTCTATTTCCATGATTTTAATTAACACGGGCACTTTAAATATGGGGTAAAGCTGTTGAGCGTTGTCATGTGATCAAGGCCGCTTGTACGGCCGAAACGCGTAATGGCAGAGGACTGGTAAAAATAAAAGAATATTTGCACTGAATGAGGTCTGCACTTCGTTTTCCGGAGGATTGTGGCGAGGAGAGGGATATATATATATATATATATATATATTCACTGAAAAAACCATAAGGTTTTAGGGACAGTTATAGTTAGTTGGACATTGCACTCGTACAAAACCCGTGAAATTCCCCCGTTATAGTTAGTTAAGGTAACTATAACTCGCGCCCCCGCAATGCACTGCTGATGACGTCACATATTACATCACTCATGACATGGTCAGTGACATCACTGATGACATCACTGATGACATCTCAAATGACATCACTGATGACATCATCCAGTGACTGTGTGTGTTCTGTAAAGTTTAAATATGTTTAATATATATAGGGAAAGGCGTATTGAAGAATGAGTGGGTGTAGAAGCGCCTGAATGGATGATTTAGTAGGTGCGTGACTGAGTCTATAAGTGAGTGATTAAACGTATCTTTCTGGATGCATGGGTGAGTGACTAAACTGTGTGAATGTCTGTATCCGTCTGTCTGTTGTTGTGTAAGCAACTGCATGGGTTTCTGACTAGCTAAATGAGTGTCTATATGGGTTATGGATTGGTTCTCTGAGTATCTGTATGGGTGCCTCAGTGTTTGTGTGGGTGGGGTGTGTGTGACTCTGTGCATAGATGTGTGAGTGGGTGATTCACTGGGTGCATGGTTTCAAGAGTGCGTCTGTGATGGACTGTATGGGTGGGTGAGTGTGTGTATGGGTGTGTTAGTGATTGAATGTATATCTCAGTGGTACATGTGTGAGTAACTACATATGTGAAAGGCAGTATATATGTGTGTTGGAGTATATAAATGGCTATAAGTGAGAGTGTGTGATTGTGAGAGTGGCTATATGGATGAGTGTGTACTTGCATCAGTGATTGCATAGGAGCGTAAGAATGTGCTAGTATTTTTATGAGTAAGTGAGCTGGTGTGTATAACTGTATAGGTGAGTAAATTGGAGTGTGATTAATTATTTGCATGACTGACTAGGTGTGTGAGTACCTCTATGGATGAGTTGCGTTGTGTGAGTGTTTATATAGGTGTATGAGTGCATATGATAGTCCTGTACTGAGTGACTGTAAGTATGAGTGACTGTACGGGTGAGTGAGTAGATGTGTGTGTGTAGACCTAAGAATCAGTGAGTGGGTATGTACTTATTGGTATTGGAGTGTGTATGGTTTTGAGAATGGCAGTCTGTAATGTAGAGTGGGTGTATCAAAACTTATATTAGGAGTGTGAGAAGATGCATTAAATTCTCACATGGATGATGTCATCAGTGATGTCATTTGAGATGTCATCAGTGATGTCATCAGTGATGTCACTGACCATGTCATGAGTGATGTAATATGTGACGTCATCAGCAGTGCATTGCGGGGCGCGAGTTATAGTTACCTGAACTAACTATAACGGGGGAATTTCACGGGTTTTGTACGAGTGCAATGTCCAACTAACTATAACTGTCCCTAAAACCTTATGTTTTTCAGTGAATTTCTAAGGTTTTTTAAATGCTAATTTCTAACTATAACGTGCCTGAAACCTATGGTTTTTCAGTGAATTTCAAAGGTTTTTAAATGCTAATTTCTAACTATAACGTGTCTGAAACCTACGGTTTTTCAGTGAATTTCAAAGGTTTTATAAATGACAATTTTTAAATGTATTAATTGTTATATTTATTTTTTCATACTGATTTACTACATTTTTAGAAACAATTTTTTTTTACATATTTTATTTTTTAAATTACATTGTAATTACATTATACATTACAAAAAATACTTTCTCAGAATGAATTACTTTAGTTTAAATACTTTGCAGATAGGCAATAGACTTTTAAGTACAGTAGTTACAGTTGTTGCAATGGGCAACACATTTTCAAACACAATGCAACATTCAGCTCAATGTGAATTTCTAGTTAAATGCAATTAGTTACTTTATGGATTACTTTTGTAACCACAGGACTGGATCCTAGATTCAGTCCTGGTACATCTCCTGTAAACAGTTGAGTAAAAGCGTTTTGGTTACAGTCGTGATTTTTAAGGAATATTATTGTATTTTTAAAAGTTGACACTTAGAAACTTTTTCTCATAGAATCACCAATGTTATCCTATGGAAGGAAATTCACTTAGCAGGTAAAAACTGTTATCGTTACTTTTTCTTACTCAGTGTTGGATCCTGGATCCAGCACTGGTGCATCTCCTGTAAACAGTTGAAAGAATGCGTTTAAGTCATACAGGCGATTTTTAAGGAATATTTGTAGTTTGTGAAAATCGACACTTTGAAACTTTTCTGCTGAAAACCAGACAATGGATTCCTATGGAAGGAAATACAAGTTACTGGTAAGTACGGTTAGAATTACTTTTCAGGGTCAGTGCTGGGCTAAAGATGCAGCACTGGGTTCTCTCCTGATAACAGGTGAGTAAATTGGAATTCGTACTTTGGTTGATTTTAGAGGAATATTATAAAGTTCCAAAACTCCACACTTAGAAGAATTTCCAAGTGAAACCAGTCAATGTTAGCCTATGAAGGAAATTCAAGTTACTGGTAAGTACGGTTAAAATTACTTTTGAGGATCAGTACTGGGCTGAAAGATGCAGCACTGAGGTCTCTCCTGATAACAGGTGAGTAAATCGGAATTCGTATTTCGGCTGATTTTAGAGGAATATTTTAAAGTTCCAAAACTCCACACTTAGAAGAATTTCCAAGTGAAACCAGTCAATGTTAGCCTATGAAGGAAATTCAAGTTACTGGTAAGTACGGTTAAAATTACTTTTGAGGATCAGTACTGGGCTGAAAGATGCAGCACTGAGGTCTCTCCTGATAACAGGTGAGTAAATCGGAATTCGTATTTCGGCTGATTTTAGAGGAATATTTTAAAGTTCCAAAACTCCACACTTAGAAGAATTTCCAAGTGAAACCAGTCAATGTTAGCCTATGGAAGGAAATTCAAGTTACTGGTAAGTACGGTTAAAATTACTTTTCAGGACCAGTACTGGGCTGAAAGATACAGCACTGAGGTCTCTCCTGATAACAGGTGAGTAAATCGGAATTCGTATTTCGGCTGATTTTAGAGGAATATTTGTATGTTTCAAAAATCAACACTTAGAAACTTTTTCAGCAAAAAGCAGGCAATGATATCCTATGGAAGGAAATTCAAGTTACTGGTAAGTACGGTTAAAATTACTTTTCAGGATTAGTACTGGGCTGAAAGATGCAGCACTGAGGTCTCTCCTGATAACAGGTGAGTAAATCAGAATTCGTAGTTCGGCAGATTTTAGAGGAATATTTGCTCAATGGTGAAGGGAGGGCGGGGCCTGAGGTGACATCTGTGCAAACGCGCCCTGTGGCGCGTTTTAAGTTGGGGGATTAAGTCCCTTGAATCATGAGGGTCCCTAGGGGCCAACTAGCCCACCAGGAACCTCCAGTATGCGCCAGGGGCTGCGTTGCAGGAGACGTGTAGAGAGGCCACACCCCTTTTACACCTCTCTGCAACGCAGCTCTGTGGCGCTTTCTGGATGTACCTGTTGGGCTAGTTGGCCCCAAGGACCCTCAGGATTGAAGGGGATTTAATTCCCCATCTTAAAACGCGCCATGGGGCCTGTTTGCACACATGTCACCTCAGGCCCGCCCCTCCCTTCACCACTGTGCAAACGCGCCCGTGGCGCGTTTTAAGTCGGGGATTAACTCCCCTTGAATCCTGAGGGTCCCTGGGGTGCAACTAGCCCACCAGCTACCTCCATTAAGCGCCACAGAGCTGCGTTGCAGAGAGGTGTAAAGGGGCGTGGCCTCTGTACACCTCTCTGCAAGGCAGCCCCCTGGCACATACTGGAGGTTCCTGGTGGGCTAGTTGGCTCCTAGGGACCCAGTATTCAGGGGAATTACTTCCCTTCTTAAAACGCGCCAGGGGGCGCGTTTGCAGAGTACTTCAGGGAGGGGCGGGGCCTCCGGCACGATGACGTTTTTTTTTGTTGTTTTGTTTTTATGGGAGGGGGGCTGCGTGGCCCCCCTTCCCTCGGCCACTTTTGGCCCCGGGGACCCCATCCCCGGGGCCTGGGCTTTTTTTGTTTTATTAAAAAACAAACAAAAAAAAACGGGAAGGGGCAGCGTGGCCCCCTTCCCTGGGCCCGGGAGCCCATCCCCCGGGGCATGCCCTCTTTTTTAAATAAAAAATATGGAGGGGCTGCGTGGCCCCCCTCCTCAGGCCATTTAAGGCCCGGGGACCCCATCCCCCGGGGCCGGCCTTGCCCTTATTTTTTTCTTATTTTATTTTTTTTTTATTTGGGGAGGGGGCCTGCGTGGCCCCCCTCCCGGGCCACTTATGGCCCCGGGGACCCCATCCCACGGGGCCTGGCCTCAGGTTGGGGACTGTGGGGGGGCCCCAAACCCCCCACAGTCCCGCCGGCTCCCCGTGTCCTACGGGAGCCGGCATTCATTTTCGACATGGGGAGCAGCTAAGATGCTGCTCCCCGTGTGGAAAAGCAATTGGTTTGCATTTTGAAGAGAGAGCAGGTTTCTCTGCCTCTCTTTCAAATGCAAACAAGTTTGCAATGACAGGACGGGAGCCGCGAGGCTCCGTCCTGTCATTGCAAACAACAGTGTCCCGGGGGTAGGCACCCCGGGACACTGCAAGAGCCGGCCCTGGGGGTGGTGGTCCCCAGGGCCATCAAGGGCTCCAGGAGGGGCCGCGCGGCCCCCTCCCTACATTTTGAAAGCCCCGGGGAGGTGGTGGTCCCCGGGGCTTGGGGTCCAAAACGGACCCCCATTTTCAATGTTCTTAGTGCCCCGGGAGGTGGTGGTCCCGGGCGTGTGGGAGGCTGGAGCCCCCCACACAGGTTTTAAAAATAAATTAAAAAAGCCCGGGGAGGTGGCGGTCCCGGGGGCTGCGGGAGGGCTCAGAGCCCTCCCGCACCATTAGTGATAAAGCCCGGGGGGTGGCGGTCCCCGGGGCTTGGGGGCCCTGGAGGCCCCCATACATAAAATAAACCCCCCAGCATGCCCCCGGGACTTGGCCCACCCGGGGGCAAATTAACATCCGAGCGCGGGAGACCGCGCTTCGATTTTTCCGTCAGGATCCGCGCTCCCTGAGCGCATCCTGCCGATTTAAAAAAAAAAAATGCTTTTTGCCCAGGGGTCCTTGTGGGACCCCTGAGCAGGCCTAGGGGTTAGGAGGTTTCTACCCTGCCCCCTTTGTGCGTTTTGCGCACTTGTTTCTTTTTTTTTTCTCGGCGGATCCGCGCACCCTAAGCGCATCCCGCCGATTTAAAAAAAAAAAAATGCTTTTTTCTGCCCAGGGGGTCCTTGTGGGACCCCCTGAGCAGACCTAGGGGGTCAGGGTGTTTCTACCCTGCCCCCTTTTTGCGCTTTGCGCACTTGTTTCTGTCCCTCGGTTCTACCGAGGGACAAAATGGCTGCCAACACTTCCTGATTTGGAGTGTTGACAGCCAATTAGCATGCAGCTCGTGATCGGGAGGGTACGCGGATCCGACGCGCCCATAGATATATATGTGATTTTAATTGTGAATTTCTCAGGAACTACTGAACGGATTTACACCATTTTAGCAAAGGCACCAGTCTGAACCAAGGGCTACCTCTTTGCCAAATTTGGGGTAATTCCGTTCAGCTAGTTCAGGCTGTAGCTGCGACTAAAGGTTCCTATGGAAAAATGAATGGGGAAAACGTGTTTTGGGACCCCCTTTTTTCTTGGCCCCCGCTTGACGTATCACCCCGAGACTTTCAGGGTAGGAGCGGACCGGAGCGCCCCAACAAGTTGGAAGCTTTCGCGAAGATTCGTCAACCGGCGCCAACGTTATTGCAAATAGAATGTCGCGGATTTTCTATGGATAATAGGTCCTAACTATAACTATCTACTGGCGACCGCCAGTAGATAATATATGTATATTTGTATGTGTGTGTGTGTATATATATATATATATTTATCATCAACAGCAAAACCCTTGTCGATCCTCAAGATTGAAGAGCCCGCACACAGTGTGTCAGTTTCAGAAAGGTTTTAATGACTACGCGTTTCAACCCTCACAGGTCTTCGTCAAGGCCGTGATGAAAACCCTTGCACCTGCTGCCCTGCACCTCCCCTGACAGGTGGATACGACTGGCACCACTGCGGGAACCCTTGTGAAGGAATATATATATATATATAATTAGATATATATATATATATATATATATATATATATATATATATATATATATATATATATATATATATATATATATATTCCTAAGAAGACTTGAATCTAAGTTCATACTAGAGTTAGACACCAGAGCTCCAAATGGATTGAATAATGGGGAAGAGCTATACAACTTCTTCTAATATCCACTTTCTTTTATGAGTATATATAGTTAATCAGTTCCCAGTACTGTATGTGGTATGATACATTTTGCAATGGAAGTTAATGCTGCTGATCTACCCTTTTTTTTTAAGTATAGCACTTTATGTAGATGTTTTGCACTGGCACTATTTTTGCACTTTCATAAAGTCTGGTAGACAATATATACACTATTCATATACATTTCTATGTCTTGGGGAGTGCTAATAAATCCACATTACCATTACATGCCATTTGGGCATTAAGAATTAAAACCTGGTACCCAGAGCAATTTTATCTGGGTACATGCAGAAGTTAGTATTAAGACACAATTTGAGACATATGAGGCTGTTCTTAAGCAGGCGCTACAGGCTATTTAGACTCACAGTTTTATAAGTTGCTATTTTGATGTTCATACATGTTTAAAATATGACTTAGAGCCATGCGTATAAAGGATTGCACTATGCACTTTATTCCAGCTATATGGAGGCAGCTATTGTATACATATTTATATATATATTTTATACTTTCTCTATTTGTACATGTGTGAACATATTTGCACATTAGGCGAGTCTGCCAGAATTTAAATATAACCAAATTTGGGGTTTTTAACAACAAATGCAGGTTTTGCACATAAAATATCATTGTACTGTTTGGTCTTAGCCCATTAATAATGCTATGTGTTTATTTCAGTGTAAATACACTGTGCACCTTTGGGATAACAAGAATCCAGTGGTATTTGTACCCAGCATTGCCATATGCCATATATCAAAACATTTTATATTTATTTTTATGTCTAGCTATTTGCGCTATTTGCACATTTTCATACAAGAAAATATTGCATGGTCTCAGCCCAAGAACTAGGTCTTAAATTTTCAATGGCTCAAATTAATTATATTTCTACATTTGCATGCTGCTAGTCTTAAGAGATTTAGCAGTAATGGTCTAAATGATGATTTTGCCCAATTTATAAATTCTGGATTGAAGTATTTGCACATTATGATATTCTGTATAGTACTAAACATTTTAGCCAATTTAATATCTGTACCAAGATGGTATTTACAATATATGTATACTCTGTTTACCATTTTCATTGGGTCACTTTAGAAGTCACATGGTGCATGCTGTATAAAGGCTGTCTTAATCGTTCATCTCGTTATGTGAACAAGCCCATAAGGTGGGCGAAACGCGTCATCTTGCCATGTATAGCGTGATTGAATAAAGAAGAAAAAGAAGCACTCAATTGGTGTCCGTGTCCCAATTCAGCCGATCGCTGGGGGAGCCAGGAGTGGAATATATATATATTATCTACTGGCGGTCGCCAGTAGATAGTTATAGTTAGGACCTATTTTCCATAGGAAATTCGCAACATTCTATTTCCAATACCTTTGGCGCCTGTTGACGAATGTTCGCAAAATTCTCAAAACTTATGGCCCGCTCCGGTCCGCTCCTATCCTGAAAGTTTCGGGGTGATTCGTCAAGTGGGGGCCGAGAAAAAGGGGTCCCAAAGCGTGTTTTCCCCATGCAATTTTCCATAGGAACCTGTAGTCGCAGCTACAGCCCGAACTGCTGAACGGAATTACACCAAATTTGGCAAAAGGTAGCCCTTGGTTCAGAGTCGTGCCTTTTGGTTAAATGGTGTAAATCCGTTCAGTAGTTCCTGAGAAATTTGAAAAGAAAACACATACATATCTGGGCGGAGCCTAACCCACATGTCATCGTGAGATCTGATTGGCTGTCAGCACTTCATCCTGGAATTGCTGGCAGCCATCTTGAAGACAATATAAATGATAGTACCCCATTGAAATGCATTGTAGTGAATCGAAGATTTTGAGGGTTACCAAAATGAGAACTATAAAGGGTGATAACAGACTTTAGTTACATTAGAATTCATTTGTTGATGGTACCATACTAATTTCAGGAATTGTGGTGTGTTCTAAGGTGATTTTACCCTGTGAAAAACCTTCTGCTGGGATATCATGAATCATGTTTGAGAGAAAACTATTTTCACATGCTTGTCCCATACAGTTTTGGAAGGTGCTCCAGAAGCTAAAATGAGAGCATATTTTCTGTAAATTCACATTATCTTTCTCAGTCATGTGAAAATGAAGTCTGACATTCTCAGTAAAACATGTACATCCAACAAGGGCAGAGACTGTCAGCTGATTCTATGTCAGGACCGGAGGCTTCTGATTATGCTGTCTCAATTCCTTTACTACTCACAGCAGCCAATGAAAGTGAAACACATTAATGGAAAAAACTACAATACCCATGAGGCTTTGAACCACGCCTCCTCATACAACATAGTAACAATGTCACTTCAATAAAACACTGAGTCACCATCCTGACTTCCTCTTTCTTTGCTGCTCCGCAGTCAAGATAAGTGCCTCAGTGTTATTGAATTGACATTGTCTTTGCCATGACTTATTACTGTATTGTGTTCTTATAATGTGGGGGTAGTGAATTCAAGTTAATTGCATTAATGACTATGTATTTTAGCCTTGACGCGCAATCATATCGGCATTAGCTCCTAATTAGGGCGTTCGCTCGCGTCGCCTCTCACCGGTGCTTGTTCCTTCCTTCTACCCCCCAGCGCGTGTTGCGCTGTTTGCTCTCTTTCTTGTTTGTTCCTGGGGACGAGTCCGGTGAGTTCCGGCCGTCCGTTTGTGCGCGCGAGGGGTCTGGGCCCCCCCGCGGGAGCGAGGCGCACGCCAGGAGCCCAGCTCGGCGCTGGCGTATGTCTCGGGATCCCGCACGCGTCAGTGCACGCGTGCGGACCCGATAGTGAGCTGGAGCCGACGCCTCTCCCGGGCTGAAAGCGGGAGTTTCTCACGCAGCGGCAGGAGGTTGGAGCCGGTGCCGGGCCATAACTGTTATATTGTCATCAGCGCGCACGTGCAGAAAGCCATTTTCTTTAACCCCTGACTGACCAGCTACTGCTGTACTGAGTCAAGGCAAATTTTTGGAGACCCTGACACAGCAGGCTTTGGGGACTCAAGCCCTCTTTTCAGACCTGCTCTTAGGGTTATTGGTACCTCGGTGGCCCACCCTGCCCCAGCTTGCTCCCAACCGACGCCCTGGTTCCTTGGAGGACTTGAGGCTGTATAATTTGAGTTAACCCCTTGGGGATTGAGAGTTATCCACTTTTGTGGCTAATGATGTCAGACTGTGAGGTCTACGAGGAGGAGGTGGCTGCGTGTGACAACCCTGGGGGTGAGGGGGATGATTATTACTACGAAGAGTCCATGGAGGACATCATAGATAAGAAATTAGACGCCAGGCTAGATAAGATGTTATCCTCTGCGCTTATGCCCATCTCCCAGCGCTTAGAGCTACTGGTTTCAGGAAAGCCCGCCCCTGCGCTTAACCCGGACCCTGTTCCTCCTTCTGATGCCCCTTCTGATCAGTCGTGGCCGCACGCCTCTGTGTATTCTTCCATTTGCAAGACCAAAGAACAGGCCGTTCTGGAGGCGCCTAACCCCACCTCCCCCCGCTCTCCCCGCGCCAGTGCTAATCACCACTACCGATGCTGGCACCGACACGGACTCCTCGCAGGAGTCAAGACCGCGCAAGCGCGCAAATAAGCGTAAGCACGCAGCGTCCCCTCCAACCCCGGCCACTCCTTTCTTATTTGACCCATCGGACATTGTCCATCCCCGCTCCGCCGATTGGTCCCCCCCTTCAGCGGTCGCAGAGTACATGCAAGCACACCTCCGTAAAGGGTTTGATAAAGATGTCAGAGCGCGACTAAAGTCCGAATGCCCCCGCCCGGGCTTAGCGCACAAAGTAGCCCTTACTCCCGAGATTGATTCGTCCATGTCAACTTTCCTTAAGAAGTATAAAAAGGACCCAAAAAAGGGCATTGACCGCGCCCTTAAGGCCTGTCAAGACAAGGTCCTTGATGTCCCAGGGCCCTTAGCTAAGATTCTAGAACTAGCTTTACAAGCGCAGGAGACAGGGGCGGCCATTTACCCGGAAGTGTTAGCCGGTTGGACCCAAAGAGCCATTTGCCTGCTAGGGAATGCGAACTGTGCTCTCTCCTCCGAGCGCAGGAAATCAGTCCTGCTCCGAATTGACCCTCAATTGGCGGATCTGGCGGATGCAGAACCGGGCCCCCTCGCTGAGGGACAACTCTTTGGGGACAAGTTCGTCAAGGATATTGCCAAGTTTGTCAACACATTTGCATCCCAGGACAAATCACAATCGTCACTCAAAAGAGTGTTCCACCAGGTCTCTGGCAGGGCCGGGCGCGGCAGGGGACGCGCGACCGGCCGCTACTCCAATCCCAGTCCTCAACGTGGCTTTGCCCCGTGACGCAGGGGGTACACCCAAGAGCCCGAACAAGCGGGATTCCTATCCCTCCAGGTCCCGTGGATACAGGGGCAGATTCAACAGAGGTGTCAATCGAGGATACAAGAACTTTGACAACCAATCCTCTGGTAAGTGCATCCTTATTCCCCAAAATTCCTTTGGGGGGCAGATTAGCATTTTTTGTCAAGAACTGGGTGCAGGTCACGTCGGATGCGTGGATACTGCAGACGGTGCAGGGCTACCAGATAGAGCTCACGCAGTTTCCGGCTCAGCCGCAGATCCCTCCGCCTCTCCGTTTTTCCCTTCAAGAACAAACTTTTATAGACTCCGAACTGGTAGAGCTTTTGGACAAGCACTCCATTGCAGTGGGACCCTTCATTCCCGAAGGTTTTTGCAGCAACGTGTTCTTAGTCCAAAAGAAGGGAGGAGGCCAAAGATTGGTCTTAAACTTAAGAGATTTCAATCCTTTCGTGGTATACAGACACTTCAAGATGGAAGGGATCCATCTGCTAAGAGATCTGCTCCTGGAGGGAGATTATATGGTACGGCTGGATCTCAAGGACGCCTACCTTACGGTCCCAGTTTGCCCCTCCCAACAGAAATTTCTCCAATTTCAGTGGAAGGGGCAATGGTACCGTTACCGCTCTCTACCTTTCGGACTGTCCTCAGCACCTTGGGTGTTCACGAAGTTGTTGAAACCGGTGACCTCTCGGTTATGGGAGATGGGCGTGCGGCTCATCATTTACCTAGACGACATGCTTATTCTGGCCCAAGACCAATATCTCCTCCGCACACACCTGCATTGGACCATTTCCCTCCTGCAGGAGCTAGTCTTTGTTATAAACCTCCAGAAGTCGGTGACGGCTCCCTCTCAACTCATAGAGTTTTTGGGGTTCCAAATCAACTCAACCTCGGCTCAGCTGCTGCTGCCGATGACCAAGATAAGATCGATCAAGCGGGAAATCTCTGCTACTCTGACCAAACAGATGATTTCGCTTCGGGTGTTAGCACGAATAGTGGGGCTCCTTGCCTCCTCCATTCAAGCAATTTTCCCCGGACCCCTGCATTACAGAGCGTTACAGCGCCTCAAGATATTTTATCTTCAGAAGGGCTTCCATTACGACCATCTGATCCCGCTATCAGAGGAAGCTCGAGAAGAACTTCACTGGTGGTTGGACGACATGGTGGCTTGGAGCGGCAGGGCGATTTTCGGCACCTCCCGGACGTCGTTATAGAATCCGATGCCAGCAGATGGGGATGGGCGCACGATGTGGAGACTTTTCTACCGGCGGGCGATGGTCCGCCGACGAGTTGCGTCTACACATCAATTGTCTAGAACTTCTGGCCGGGTCGTTCGCAATAAAGTCCATTTCGCCAGTCAAAGGCAACTGTTGCATCCTTCTGCGGATGGACAATGTGTCGGCGGTGAGGTATATCAACCGCCTAGGGGGAACACGATCGAGAATTTTGGCCAATATTGTGAAGGAGTTTTGGCATTTTTGCCTGGATCACAAAATCTCAGTGGTAGCAGAATATCTGCCAGGCAGGTTGAACACAGTGGCAGATTGGAACTCCAGATTTCTTCAGGATTTCAGCGACTGGAGGCTCCATCCGTCATTGTTTGCAGAGATCATGCATATGCGAGGACCGCGTCAGATAGACCTCTTTGCCTCCAGGCTCAATGCTCATCTTCCCCGGTTTTTCAGTTGGAGGCCGGACCCTCTGGCGTCGGGAACGGATGCGTTCCTGCAGACTTGGGGTCCGCTGAGGAATTATGCCTTCCCGCCCTTTGCCTTGATTCAGAGGGTGGCGGCGCAAGTCCGGCGCCAAGCGGCGTCGTTAGTTCTAGTTACTCCCTTGTGGAAAACGCAATCCTGGTTTCCGACACTTCTGGAGTTGTCGGTGGATCTACCGTTCATTCTTCCCACGTTTCCCTTGCTTCTTCAGGACCCAGTGGGTCTTCCCCACCCGCTCGTTCTGCAGAACCAATTATCCCTCATGGTTTGGACGCTCTCCGGAGACACGAGATGCTTGAGGGACTTTCATCGGCGGCTGCCGATTTTATGCAACAGGCTTGGGCTCCGTCCACCCGTAAACGATATTCGGCTTCATGGAAGCGATGGATGGGTTGGTGCCTTCAACGGAATCTGGATCCCGTGGGGTCAGATGTTACGGAAATCTTAAATTTTTTATCGGAATGTGCAGAGTCTGGGTTGGCTTATAGGTCAGTCAACAATTTCAGGTCCGCTATTTCGGCAGGACATGATCATATCGAAGGGAAACCTGTTGGCTTACATCCGTTGGTCTGTAAGTTGCTTAAGGGTATTAGAGTGGCTAAACCCCCACGCCCCAGATATTCTACCCTCTGGGATGTATCTAAAGTATTGAACCTGTTGGGTTCTTGGCCGGACAATAATCAGCTTTCGCTTAAACAATTGTCAGCCAAGTTAGCCATGCTTTTGTGTTTAATATCCTGTCGCAGAGTTTCTGATGTTAGAGCCTTAGATCTGGCTGGTAGAATTTTTTCCCCACAGGGTGTGTCCTTCATCATTTCCAAACGGACCAAGACGATGTCCCGTTCAGTGGAGTATCCCGCTTTTCCTCTTAATCCTAAATTGTGTGTTACAATGTTTAAAGGTATATGAAGAACGTACTAAAGACCACAGGGCTGATCCTTTAGGACAATTGTTAATTGCTGTTCAGAGGCCTTTCCGGCCTATCTCAGCGGCTACCTTAGCTAGGTGGGTCAGGTGGATTATGGCTGAATCTGGGATTGATGTGGCTGTGTATGGTGCCCACTCTGCCAGAGGGGTCATGGCATCGAAAGCGTATGTCTTAGGGTCTAGATTAGAAGATATTCTTAGAGCGGCAGACTGCTCTTCGGACTCTACTTTTTTTTTTTTTTTTTAATTTTTATTGATATTTATCATAGTTAAATCCAAATCCGATAAGACAGCAGAAAAAATTCCAATTTAATTTTAAGTGCCACATCCTCCCCCCACCCTTATCCCTCCCCACCCACGGCTAAATACAAATAGTCTAGATGTCGAATAATTACTTCATGCTATACAAAACAAAAAACCATAGGAAACGAAAAGCAGAGTAATAAGCATACAATAAATTCATAACTAGTCATTCAGAATAGTCCAATTCATCAAAGGGGCCCAAATTATACGGCCTTTTGCCTTCAATTTGCGGCCTTTTCTGGCATAGACAGCTTTTTCAAATCTATATATTGAAAGGAATCTTTCTAGCCACTGTTGACCAGTTGGGGGAATAGGATCAAGCCAATGAGTGGCCAAACATAGCCTGAAAACTGTAAAAGCAACAAATAAGAAAGAATGATTAAGATTCCGAGAAAGGAGTCCCCTATCCCTAGTACAATCAATTGAGGACTAAGCTCGATTTCAGTGCCAAGCATACTCACTAAGAATCCTTTGACACTGCATTTAAAAGTTTCAAGTATAGGGCATGTTGCAAACATATGGATAATGTCAGCTGCTGGATGTTGACAGCGAGGGCAGGTGGAGCCAGCTACCCTACCCCATTTAGCAATCTTGGCAGGTGTTATATACAAATTGAACCATGTTTTAAAGCATTGAATTTGTAAATTAGTAGCCATAAGAGAAGTCTGAGCCATATGTAGAGAGTCCTCGATATCCCCGGAGTCAATCTCCAGCAGCTTCTGCCATCGATCCATATGCTTGGTCAAATCATCAGGTATTAAATCAATAAGCATTTTATACAGTCCCCCCAATGTACTAGAGTCTTTAAATACTTCTTCAATTACTTGCACCTTAGAAAAACCAGAAGTTCCCCCAATTTTTTTGCTTAAGAAGTCTCTTAATTGGAGATATTTAAAAAACTGACGATTGTCGAGCCCAAACTTGTCCCTTATGGTATCAAACAGTAACAAATCAGGTCCGGATGTGATATCTCCGATAATTCGAATTCCTTTATCATACCATTGCCTCATATACCCATCATTAAAGATATGGGGAAAAAGATTATTATTATATAAAGGGGTATATGTATTGAAGCGCCCAAGTCCAAGCTTCTTACGCACCGAGGCCCAAACCTTGAATGCACAGATTAAAGTTTTGAACTTCACCCGTTTATAATAATTAAAATCAATATGTCGTAAAAGACATCCCTTGGCATCGGTTCCCAAAATCAATTCAAAACTGGAGATAGGAGAGTCATCCCTTATTAAGTCATTTTTTTCCTTGAGCAGTATCTTCATATTCTGTAACTGCACTGCCCAGTAATATAATTGGAGATTGGGTACAGCCCACCCTCCTCTATCTCTAGGCAAAGTTAATAATCTGAAAGCTCTACGAGGGCGGCAGTTTGCCCAGATAAATCTAGAGAAAAGTTGATTCATCGATACCAGCCAGGTATTATTGATAAGCAAAGGTATAGCCCTTAAAAAATATAAAATTTTAGGCAAAAAAATCATCTTAATAATGTTGCATCTACCCACCATCGTAAGTTTTAAATTCTCCAAACGAGTGAATTCAGTTTTAAATTTAGCATTTAGGGGGCTTAAATTATAATCCATGATCTTTGAAACATCTGCCGTGATTTCCACCCCCAGATAAATCACTTTTTGCATTACACGTATATCATTTATTTGAAGGCCATTGCTGGTCAATATCTGCGTTTTATTTTGATTCAATCGATAACCTGAATATTTCCCAAAGAGATTAGTTTCTTTCTCAATCTCCCTTAAGGCGACCAGCGGGTTTGAAGTTATAATGGCGAGATCATCAGCGTAAGCCAATACTTTGGTATTTCCCTCGATATTCTGTACTCCAGCGATCAAATTATTAGCTTCTATTTTCCTAACCAGCGGGTCTATATAAAGCGCAAACAATAAAGGTGAGCAGGGGCACCCCTGCCGAGTACCTCTGCTAATGAGAATTGAATCCGACATTTCTCCCATAATAGAGATACGGGCCGTCGGGCTGTGATACATCGATTTTAAAGCCGTAATATATTTCTCCCCTATTCCTCTAGCCCTTAAGGTTGCCCATAAAAAAGACCAGGAGACCCTATCGAAGGCTTTTTCTGCATCCAGCAGAACAAGTCCGATAGGGTCCCCTGTGATGCCGGCAGCATCAAAAAGAGTGATAACCCGCTGGATGTGATCTATTGTACTACGTCCAGGTACGAACCCGTGCTGTACTGGTGAAACTAATTTCTTAATAAAGGCTGCCAGACGGACAGCCAATATCTTGGCATATATTTTGCTATCACTATTTATTAAGGTAATAGGCCGATATGACCCCATTTCACTAGGTGGTTTCCCTTTTTTGGGGAACACAACTATATTTGCATTTTCCCAAGATTTCGGGACCCTCAAGCCATTCTGGGCATTCAAAAAAACGAGTTTCATTATTTCCAGTAATGATGAAGCAAAGATTTTATAAAACTCTCCAGGTATGACATCTGGACCCGCTGCCTTACCACTAGCCAATGAGTTGATAGCACCCTGAATTTCTTCAGTTGTTATAGGAGATTCTAAGGCTATTTGATCTTCTTGGGTTAATTTCTCCACTATAGTTCCATCCAAGAACCCTAACATTGCTTCCTCATCGTTCGTGCTATCCTCGTGATAAAGTTTTTGATAATATCCGTGGAAAGCAGCGCGAATGTCCCTGGGTTCGGTGGCGGGCCCTCTCCCCGGATTCTCTATTAGTAAAATATTTCCCTGGGTTGTGCGCTGTCTTGCACGCATCGCCAGTACGTGACCCACCTTTTCTCCGCATTCATACAGACTTGATCGCCAGGCAGCATATTTTCCTGCTGCTTTAATTGCTGCTGTCTCAGTAATAACAGATTTAGCAATAGCAACCCTATTTAATGCCTGTTCTACTCCTTGCTTACTAGTGGTAGTTTGAATCAATTGTGTTTCAGCTAAGCTCAAATTCTGATATTGTTCACATAAAAGCTTTTTCTCTTTTAATTGTGCGGCCCACCCATATCCAGTTGTTTCCCCTCTAATCCCAGCTTTAAGTGTGTCCCAAATTATCTCAACCGGGGCACTTTCTCTATTCTCTTCCAGAAATCGAGGAATCCACTCCCTCATATGTTGTACATACTCGTCATCATAAACTAATGCTCTATTAAACGTCCAACGATAAATAGAAGGTTTTCTTGTCTGTACCGGAATCTCTAGCACTAGTGGGTTATGATCAGACATTACCCGTGGATATTTCTGTATATTAGCCTTTAATAATATTTCTGGAGATACAAAAAAATAGTCAAGCCTAACATGAGTCTGATGTGGGGCAGAAAAAAACGTATATCCCATATCCTGATTATTGAGCTTAAGCCACATATCTGAAAGACCATGAATTTTACATAGATTGGATAATGCCTTAAAAACTTTAGGTTTACGTCCAGTGTAAGAGCTACCTCCAATTATCCCAGTTCGGTTACACAAATTTATATTGGCATCACCACAAATGATAAGAGGGAGAGGCCAGCCCACTAATTCAACACTTAACCAGTCAAATAGAGCCGGATCGTCTAATATCGAGCCATATAGAGAGCATAAAGTAAAAGTACCGCCCTCAAAAGAACATTGGGTAATAACCCATCTGCCATACGAGTCAGACTTAGAACGTGAAAACCTTAGACCTAGATTCTTTTTAGCCATGACTGCTACTCCTCTGGTACGGGTCCCTTGCGTAGTGGCAGAAACTAGATGATAGCCTTCTAATTCATTAGTCTTAATCCTACTAACCTCTATGTGGGTCTCTTGAAGACAAATTATATCTGCTTTCAGATACTGTATTTCTATATTAACCCTGCGTTTTTCAAAGGATTATTGAGGCCACAGATATTAATTGAAGCAATTCTTAATTTATTCAATACCATTTTTGATATGAACCTTGTCCATTCTACTTTTCTTCCTGCTTTTCTTCCTGTTTACCATCAGTCTCCAAACAAAAACCATAAATTCTGACATCTGCGACATATCAAACTGAATCACCATGCCGTCCACCCACCCTCCCTGGAATGCCCCATCCCTTGTAACCCACGGCAAAAAAGGTCCGAGGACCCTCATGATGCCTCCTGTGTAGAGTTGCTTACCCCACCGCCCATCCAGTTGGCTCCCCCCATAAGAGAAATACCAAGAAATACAAAAAGTTAAACCCTCGCCACCCCCCTTTTACAATATTATGACAGTAGTGCAGAAGCAGTCTGATTTGACTAAATAAGACCAATTCGATCCATAAAAAAAAGAGACACAAAAAAAAAAGAAGGAAAGAAAAAAAACCCAGAACAAAGGAGGATAATTCCTATCCAGATAATTTCTATTTGGCCAATTACTGTCCAGCCAGAGAGACAAGATTATCCGTTAATCATCCCTAAATTGACCCATCATTATCCCTCAGGTCGCCGAGATGGTCTTCAGGTACTCCTGGGCTTGAATTTCAGACGTAAAAATTCTAGTGTTACCTTTATGGATAGTTTTAAGCCTTGCTGGACTAAGTAGGAAGGCCTCTGCTCCAGCATTTTGGAAAGGAGAGATTAATTGGCGAAGTCTCCACCTTCTCTCTACCGTAATATGGCAAAAATCAGGTCTTACAAAGAAGGAGAAACCCTCCGTCAAGCATCGTGATTCGGGTCTAGCCTTGTCGAACACTGCTTGACGTAGTAGAAAATTGCCAAAGAAGATTAGTATAGCTCTTGGTTTATCACTAGAGTTCTTAGGGTCCGGCTTCTTTTTAAGCATGAAAGGGAAGCGGTGTACCCGCTGGATTTCCTTCTCCCAATCCCACTGCCCAAGCTCAGGGAGCCCCCCTTTCATGAGCCGCAGGACAAAGCCTCTGATGTCATCCCCTTCGGCATATTCAGGAATACCAAGAAGCCGTAAGTTATTGCGGCGCTGACAATTTTCGAAGTCCTCGAGTTTCCACATGACGTCAGTCATTCGTGATTCATTTGAGGATATTTGTTGAGTAGAAACCTCTGCGGCAGTTTCTAGTGTTACCACACGTTCTTCCAAAGCAGTGGTTCTCTCTGATATCTCGGTACAAGATTTGCTCACTTTACGTATTGCACCCTGGAGTTTTTTGTTGCGAGATGAGCACGTTTATGTTCTAACCTAGCTTCCCCTTGTATTTGCTTCAGAGTAGCATAGATCAAAGTCATTGAGGGGGGATTCACTTGCTTTGTTAGGTTTATCAGTTGATTTGCTTTTCCCAGTGCAATTAACGTCTTTATCATCCAATAGTTGAGTAGTTGAATAGTCCCACTTGAGTTGATTATGATCAGACCCGGATTGACCAGATTGACCAAACTCCTGGATCGTGCCCCTATTTTTAGACTTTTTTCTTCGTTTAGTTAAAGAAGGAAGTTTTTTTGTGTACTAGGATTAGAAAGGGGGCTGTCAGGGTCAGAATCAGTCCCAGAATAATCAAGTTCCGATATATTGCTAATATTGGACAGTTCTGAGTCCTCGTTGAGAGAGAAGAATTTTTCCCCATATTCCGGAGTACGTAGACACTCTAATGTGGCGATTGGTACTATATTAGGAGGTATGGCTAGATTCTCTTTCATATGCAATACCCCAGCTGCAGTTCCGATCTTGCCCACATCTTTCTGAGTATTAGCAACATCAATTATCCCAGTGTTATCTAAGACTTCCGAGCCTCCTAAGTCTCCCAGATCTTCTTGTAGAGAACCAGAATCAATTATTTCCATCCCATTAGTAACAGCTACAGTACTCACAGTGTCTCTCTCTGCTATCGCGTTTGTTTCGCCAATTTCAGTGTGTCCTGAATGATTTTTAGACGGTGCTGGTAGTGTCTCTTTCCCAGCACTCTTTGGTTTTATGGAGGATTTACCTGAAAAAATTCCAGGGATGACTCGTTGTTTAGCGGCAGTACCAGTCATTTCACCGGGGTGTTGCTCGCGTATCCTAGCCCTCAGCGTTTCTCCTTCCTTTGAAGCTACCGCGAGAGCACCTTCCACGGCTCTCGCTCCATCCACTGTCCTCCGCTGAGCATTACGTCCTGTTGTCATCTCCGTTGCGGCGCCAGCCATGGCCATGGCGGCTTTGTCGGACTTGTCTCCGCGGTCTCGCCTGGGTTGTTTAGGCGGCATATCGGAGCCCTTCTCAGCTGTTTCCAGCGTCACCGCTACACAGACCTCACACGGCGTCAAAATCCTCGGAGCCGCTCGCAACAATCTGCCAGTAAGTATCCGAGTGAAACGGGGAAAGCTTCGGGTTCTCAGCTTTTTAATCGATTCAAGTCTCTGGATTGAAAAGAAAATAACCCAGCAGACACTATCCATCGAGATGCAGGGTTATTTAACGGAGGGCTGAACGGGAAGGTTTAAGCCATTGGGGAGCACTGGGCGAGCGGCGTCCACAGCACTCACACAGCCGCCATCTTGCCTCTGACTCGGACTCTACTTTTAAGGAATTTTATTATAAACCAATTGAAAGTGTTGCTTCGCTGGTTGTTGATGAGCTTTGAACCAGCATAATCAGAAGCCTCCGGTCCTGACATAGAATACAAAATTTTCCAGCTATCGCGACAAGAATTTTAGATTCTATTAAGGACACGGAGGCAAGGATTATCCCACCCGTTGGGATCAGAATGAAATCGACTGTCATGTTGTTAATATTCTGATGATTTTCTCCCACCCTGCTATTAGAACTCTTGGGGTTTCTTCTTCTCTTTCACACTTTTGTTTTGGTTTCTCAGGAAATGACTCCAAACAGAATTGAGAAGCGATGGTGTTGGAGGCTCCGGATGTCCTGCCAAACGTGGACGTTTCTGGGATCTGATCTTTTTCTCCGTTGAGAAAGGAGTGGTGTTTATGCTCTCCGTTGGGAGCCAAGACTGTTCTTCTGGTTTGATCACTTATGGACTTACGCAAAGAAAGAGGAAGTCAGGATGGTGACTCAGTGTTTTATTGAAGTGACATTGTTACTATGTTGTATGAGGAGGCGTGGTTCAAAGCCTCATGGGTATTGTAGTTTTTTCCATTAATGTGTTTCACTTTCATTGGCTGCTGTGAGTAGTAAAGGAATTGAGACAGCATAATCCTCGCCTCCGTGTCCTTAATAGAATCTAAAATTCTTGTCGCGATAGCTGGAAAAT